>CACVKI010144530.1:0-19324 GCA_902732785.1 Trichogramma evanescens
CTGAATATGTATCCGAAATTGTCCTATGACTTCTATATCAAAAGTTGATTTTGACGCCTATCACAAAGCTTCCTCTATGAGGAAGCAAAAAAGTATTACTCAAGTTTTTAATTATGTTGTTTCATAATTCACATTTACGTGCGACTCATTTAATGCCGACAACTTGAAAAAATTAACTCTTCACTATTATTTACTATTATAAACGAGTTGGTACAATTCAAAATCAAAATCTCTAGGTAAGAAGGTTCAGAAGTGTACTCCTTCAAGCCCCCTAATGCACTGAAATTTTTTAACCCTCACGGCATAAAATAAGGTTCTCCCGAGTGCTGTAAAGTAAACGGCATTAAAGTGCAGCAACAAGCTCGTGCAGTATTTCATTCTTTTCTAATTGAATTCATGGCATCCTCGAGAGTAGAATTCATTGTAATGAGACATCTTATTTACAGAGAATGAAATGAAAAGCGCCAGGCGAGAAATAAAAAAAAGCTCCACACGCCCGAGCATGTACGCAAGCACAGCGCCCAGGAACGAATCGCTTAGCCGTTAAGCTGCTTATGGCTACTGCTGTTCCTTGTTCATTCATAAAAGGCTACGCAGCCAGGGAGTCCTGAATATCTTATAAAGAAGCGCACACTTTTATGATGTAGCTTTAACTTATTCATAATTATCTTTGTGTAAATTACTGCTAGCAAAATGTGCTAACTTTTGTAATAGCAAAATCTCACGATCAATAATTAGACAAATGAAAGTTTTCACCTGAAACAGTAGCACGAAATTATTTTATTTTCGAATGATTATGAATTTTCATTTTTGGCGCAGGGGATTTCAATTCTGTCACGGCTGTTTTCTCACCTGAAATGTCTTTCTCGCGCATATATCGGTGAAATCCACAGCAGCTCATCTGATTTTACAACTTAAACTTTTGAATAGAGTCTGAATTAGTATAAGAGCGACCTGACGGCAAATGAAATGTGCAAGTGAGAGTTTAAAACCTATGCACGAGCAGACACCTATTTATTCATGACAAGTTGGTAAATATTCAACTCTGTATATTATGTGAATTTTAGAGATTAGCTTTCTAACGGACATAAACTTATGACTTTGTTGTGTTTATTAATTATTTGACGAATACGAGTAAGATAAATAAATATAAAATTAGCTACCATGTATTGTATGGTGAAATTGTATTCAAACGTAAAAATTACAAATATGCTTGTGTACATTTTTTATTATAGTGCTTCATCAAGCATGAGTCTAATATAAGCAATTTTGATAGACGATTTTTCAAGTGATTAATGCACTTTAATCAATGACTTAACTACCATTATTCAAAATGAATCGGCTTTTTTACTTTAGCTATCGTTGAGATAAATATTCGAATAATGCTGCGATTCGGAAGTATGTTTAATGCATGCTCGAGTTTAAACTGTATTCAACAAAATAATTTATCGATTCATCGCAGCTGGAAAAAATGAAGCAATTTCTAGGTCGGTGTATGGTGTCGGTGAACATCCATTCTCCATAGAAAATGAATCTTATCAGCCTTATCGATCGGTAGTTGAATTTAATTTAGACACACGATCTGCATAAACTCAGCGCGGCAGCGAAGGCGGGCGCTGACACACACGGGTCCCAGCTCGTGCTTCGGGCTCTCCACCAAACTATACACTCGGTATTATATACACATACACACATGCACATATAACCGTGCCGAGTAACGCGTGCGTGCTTGCGCCACTATCGGCCGCGCGCGTCGACGGATAAAGTATATAATGTACAAATATACAAACACATTATATAGCAGGTACTCTCCGGAGTAGAAATTAATTAAAACTCTTTAGTGGATGAATACGTGCAAAGTGTGGGGGGAGAGTACTATAACAACGCTTATCACTCGAGGGTATCTCTAGCTATTCGATATACTTTTCTCCTTTCTTCGCGGTGTTTATTCACACACATCAAGTGCATTCGCAACTATGCAACAGTCTACATTGCACTGTTCTAGTGTAATATTTTCACTCCTGACGTTATCGGCATATACCTCCTCTTTTTTTCTCCCTCATATGATGATTATTTTGATTTTTTTTACATTTCCTCAAAAATTGAGATTGAATTTTTCCAAAATTTCGTAAACAAAAATAATGCAGGATCAGATTAGTAAATATCTGAGCAAACAGTTATTCCCAAGTTTTGGATACGTTCTGGTTGACAATGTCGTTAAAGGGCTTATTTACGCTTTATCACCGCCAAATCGATCATTGACTACGTGTGCGGTACAGGCCGTTGATAGCATAAATCACACCAAATTAGAGTCGACCCGAAACTCTACGGAAACACCTGAAATCCATATGTATATCTATGCGCTACAGAAAGATACATGCAGTACTCAGATGGCCTAAAAACGAGAGAGGGTCACATATGTATACTCACGCATTGCAAGGCAGAATATAATTGTCGGTTACTCGACTCTCTCTCAGTCTTTCTCGTTATATTATCTCGATGCAGGCGCGCGTAATCAATACGGTATTGACCGCACCGAGCTCGCGCTCGGATCTATATCGCAATGAATCCGGTAACTGGATTACCGCAAGCTCCGATCGTTATCGAAGATACGCTGCGCATGTGCTGCATCCTGTGGCTGCGTGCAGCGTGCAATATACACATTACACACACCTATTACCGAGTTGCAACGCGGCTAAGACTTTTTAGCGATATATATACTTTTAATCAAGACTTTTATTGCTCGATTACAATTTTTAAACGACGGATTTAGCTCGCGGTAATGGGGATGTGTTTATCGAAACGCGAGCCAACCGCATCCGCATGAGGAATCTCACAAAGTCGAGTAGTTCGTAACGAGCGATTCAAAATCGAAATGTTTTGATGCGCGCGAGCAGTGGCGTAATTAATTGCTCACTCAACTGCTCCGGCGCTTGCATGATCAAAGATTATTATTATGTAATTATGCCGGAATAAAAGGAGAACTTTATCTTCCCTCTTTGGCGAATCAGCAGCTTTGTATACACCAAGGCTGTGCAGAGCGTGGATTGTATACGTACGAATCATAAGCCGACAACTACGTAAACTCGAGGTGTGTATGTGGTACATATCTCGTTCGAGCGAGCAAGCCAAGCCCTTGGAGTTTGAATTATCATCATAATTAATGGCACAGCGCGAAGAAGCAGAAACGGCATTACACCCATCGGCGACACCCTTTTCCTAGATTTGGCCTTTTTTCCATGTCTGTTTTTTCGCAATTTACACAACTGAGCGTTTACTTAACAGTACAAAGAGATTTTATGAAAAGAGCCTGAATCCTTTCGTTATCAGTTTTGCCGAAGAGCTCTAAAAGTGAGAAAAGTTTTATTAAAGTCTACGAGGGAGGTAAATGTGGAATACCTTGGAAACAATTACCCCCGGGTAAATGTAATCCCGGAGCCGGAACAGAACGTTCTCGCGAGCATAAATCATGTAGGTGGAAATTCAGTGCTTTAATATCCAGGTTAATATTCAGTGTCAAATCCTTCGAGTTGGGAGAGAGGCTGAGAGAGCAGGTAGCGCAAGAAGTAGGCGGCACGTGAAGCATCTTCTCCATCGCGTCCAGGCAATGAGAGCCCTGCTAAGCCTCGGCCGCTTAACAGCCAGTTAGCTGCTGCTTTTAATAACAGTCGCGCCCGTCCTCGTGTCTCGCTCGCTCACTGTTACCTGCAGCGAAAATTACTTTCCAGCATCCGAATTGTCGCTCCACAACGCTCTGTTTGACGGAAATACAAAGTGGGTTAATTAAGGGCTTATAAGGGGTTTAAAAT
Organism: Trichogramma evanescens; assembly: GCA_902732785.1. Classification (NCBI taxonomy): domain Eukaryota; kingdom Metazoa; phylum Arthropoda; class Insecta; order Hymenoptera; family Trichogrammatidae; genus Trichogramma; species Trichogramma evanescens. Next base: position 3,810 of record CACVKI010144530.1, read on the forward strand.
TGAAAAAATTTTATTCAATTTTAATAATAGACTTTTTCCCTATTTTTTATTATATTTTTTAAAATTTCACAATTATGATTTTTCACTATGAAAACTTCTACTTATATCTTGAAAAGTAGGTTGTCACTTACGGGAGCGAGTTACTTGGAAGGCGCCAACTGGTGATTGGTCTTAAAGCCTGAAATGGAAAGTGAGGAGGGGGCACACACACACACACACACACACACACACACACACACATTCCCATATTATCGAGGTATTTGAGAAGAAATATAACGAAGATAATAACATTTAACTTCTTCTAGAATTACCTCGTGATTGGTGAAAATAAATTCAAGGATATCTTGAATTCAATATTTTAAATGTAAAAATATATAATTATTATTAATATATTCCAAACAAGAGGCAGCTTTATTTTTGTACGATTTATTTTTAACGTTTTCACTGAAATTCAAGTGTTAGCCAAATCACTAATATATACTAAAGCTTACACCAAGTCAAAAATAACAGAAACAAACTTTTAGAATTGTAAAATAAAATACGTTCAATATTTGCATTAAAATGGGTTACATTTATTTACAATTCAATCAATTTCAAGAAAAAAGGAGCCTGACTTCAGTTTTCAGCGCAATGGAGAAAAATATGCTATTTTGATTGTGATTAATTTTGACTGTAGCTACGCGACTCACAGAAAACGAGGAAAAGTTAGGCATGAGTCATTATTAATCGATTCGATTGTAATGTCAGCAAAAACAATAAGATCCGAATTCTTCTCGAAATTGGCAAACTGCATGTATTGTAAAAATGTACGCGCGATTTTCTAATACGAGATCGCTGAGCTAGCTATACTTGAATTTACATTAATCCATCGGGCTCCATTATTACTTCATCAAGTTTGTAACAAGGCGAGCTAGCGAGAGCACATGGTACCGCACTGCGTCCACGCGAGAGAGTTCGTGCATTGGCTAATGAAAGCTTAATTTCTCAAGCAATCCCAAATACGTCGTTGGATTTCAACGTGTGCGGCAAGCGAGAGACGGTGGCGAGTCGCCTCCTCCTAGTGTGCGCCACTGTATCTCTCACTCCTCTCTACCTATATGCGTCTAATAATGTATAAGCGCAGAGGCCACAAAGGCTATACATAGATTGCAACTATAGCTTCGAAGTGGCATGAAATCGAAATGAGAGGAAGAGAAAGAGATATAGTGCCAGGCGTTAATAATAAACGAATTAGATTCTGGAAGTTCGAGTACGGAGAGAGCTGCGCGCTCGTCTCGTCGATCTGTGTGCGGCGCAAGCTAGCTGGCCAGCTAGCAAGCAGCACTCGATGATTGACGGACAAACCTAAGCTGGACATCACATTGCGCGAAGTTTCGTTTGACAAGGGATTGCTTATTTATTCATGTTGATGGCTATTTTCGTGAAATCCATAATCACTTTTATTCGTAAAAAATCGGGTGGTACACCTGCAACGGCTAGGCGATATCTTGCAATTTATTTTTATTATTTTCTACACCAACATCCGGTCGCACGAATAATTTGCGCATTGAAAAATCAAAAAGCGAATATATTCGAGGTTGGTGTCTATATCGATCACGAGCGATTCGAATCAATTCTCTGAGCAAATTATAATATGAGAATTATTTGTCGAAGCACAATGAAGAAGTTATTTGGGGATACCAAATACATAATATCTGCCAAGTTTGAAGCGGGGCGAGTGACGAGCTCCGCCACTGTTAGCTTTGCTAATAGTTTATTGATAGTAGAGCGCTGCAGGTATTGATGATGTCAAAAACAAAAGTTTGCGCAACTACGTGGTGGTGTTATGTACCTACTTTCGCCGGTACTTTATAGTATTGGAAAATTGACCGATTCAACTGCTGCCGTTTGAACAGAACCCTTCATTAATTATTACATTAACTTAACTTCTAACGTATTATCATTATTGTTATTATTATCATACATGCAGTAAAAATATATATACTCGCCATTGGTACTAAATGTTTGAATCGATTCAAATTAACGAAATTATTTCCCATACAGCTAACGACGATGCTGCAGCATTAAAATGTGTGTTTTGTACAGCTGCAGTCTGCACTCGAATCCTTAAAAATTTGAGAAGAAAAAGTAACTTCGGCTCAATAGAAGTCTAATTGAATCGATTTTCTTTTCAAAGTCTGGCACAAGCTGCTAAATAATGAAAGTGCTAACAAGTCTCGTGCGCGCGGGGGTGTACGATAAGTATACGTGCAAGCTTAGAATGACTTACTCCTTGCGCAAGAGAAAGATAGAGAGAGAGAGAGAGAGAGAGAGAGAGAAAGCAGCCTGCCAGAACCATAAAAGTAGATGGCTGGGTGTATTTAGCGCGGTGTATAGACCTCTAGTCATTCTAGTTTTTCGAGACTGTTGTCTTTTAAAAATTCAATAACTTTCCATCGATTTCTCTCGCGGCAAAGGCTATCCTCTTTGTCTCGTCGAAATAATTCAAGGCCATTCCTGACCAGTTTATATATCTACTGCCTATATACGCGGTCAACCGGGACCTTCTTGGTCTCTCCTTCCCGGGTGACTCTGCTGGCAGCGCTGCGGTCCCTTCTCATAATTGCTATATTGCTCGTGCGTCTAGGCGCTGCTATATAGCGCTGGTGGCGGCACTACAATGTCAGATTCTGGGTATTATCGCGTAGTAGCTCGAGTGTCTGTAGTGTATTACCGAGAGATGCTATTCCAATGATCGATCGCAAAATACGATAGGCTTATACTCGTGTATAATCAACCTACAGCCCAGACTACTTGACCCTGTAGTACGAAGTGTGTTATACACTGGCTCAATGAGCATAATATACGCATGTGTAAGCTCTTACATATAAGCCGAATCGTGTTATTGTGATTTTGCGCTGTGTGTTACATACATGTTGGTGAGCGACGAGGCAAACATTTCGATTTTTCAAGTGCCGGAACTTCATGTCTTCGAGCGATGATGAATTATTTCATGCACTGGCATCAAATATTAAAACTCTTTTTTTTCTTTTGGAGCTCGCGCGCATGCGCACTCGTTCAATGGTGTATCATTTTTTTTCTGTGCGCAAGGAAACTTGGAATTTCAAGCATAAATTTTGTTGAAATTTATTAATAGACGTTGCGTTTGCGAGCGCGTGCAAGACATTTAGCATCTGGCTCATCGCTTTAAAAAAGTTGAAATGCGCGCATTAAAACATCTGCAATAAAGACGTTTCCTTACTTACTTGTAATGAATGTCACACAGCTAGCAAAGCATAATATTATAAAAGTTTTGCAAGCATACATACTTTTTGTGTATCACAAGCTCGCTCGCGCATAACTGCGATAAATTATGTAGCTTTTCTAATATTCTTTAATTCTGCATGAACGTGATCGTTTTTTTGTAAAAGTACTTTTTTCAATAACTCATTGATTAGCTCGAGTTACTTAATTTCGTAAAATTATAAACTTCTGCTCAGAACGTAAGTACTTGCCGTTAAAACGTAATTATTAAATGAGAAGTAATATGAGTGGTCGATCAAGCTTGGTCATTACAAGGAATACTCATCCGAATCATGCATAAAACCGCTGGCAAGGGCTGCCCCCACACTGCAGTGCAGAGGCTGGCGTTAAACCAAGCGTGAGAAGGACTCTTAAGTTGAATGATTAAACAGCTGAAAGCTAAATTTTGCGGTGGTGTAAATAGCCTTTACGCATTCCAGGCATCGTACGTAATAAAGCGTTTATTTCGCATTATTAAGATAAAATGGGTAAGCAACAATTCCAGGCGCACTTTTACTCGTGCATACGCACATACACAACGAACTGCAAGGGCTATACGTGTATAGTCGTGCGTTTTGTCATTTAAATTCTCTGTGTTAGCGCGTCACATGTCCTGGCTTGCAAAGTTTATTAACATACACAACGTGCACGCCTGGTAGCATAAATATTTTCTCTTGCAACACCTATTTTAATACTTAAAGCAATTTTAGACAATGAGACGACAAAAATGGATTGCACGTATATGATATGCTTTTTATTCATAGTAATACCATAACATTGTCGAAAAATCACTCAACCATATTTCGAGAAGATTTGATGAGAGAACGGAGCAAAAACTTTGAGGTGTGCAATGAATTCAATCTTATAAAACGAGAAACCGAAGCAGTTGTGCAAAGTTGTTTTGAATCGATTGTTTTGACGCGAAAGACTGGTCGCTATCGCGCTAATTAGTCATTTGGTTGCACTGCTCCTGCCGCTGCTTTTCTTTGCCCCCCCCCCCCTTCTCTCAACTTTTTCCTACGCAGCTCTTGCTGCTTCGCTGTCACACGCAGTTATAAATAATGTACTTTACGTGCGAGAGTGGGTTAAAGGTACAGCGAGTGTGTAAATTTTACTTGTCACCCTGGCGCCTCCGCTGCAGCTGCGTACGTCATTTGAAACGGTTCGCGCATATAATGCCATAAAGAATCGAGAGCGAAAAGATAATATGCTCGCAACCGAGCGCGCGCGCGCGCGTGGACCGGAAAGAGCGAGCTTGCGAGAGCAGCACTGCGTTTGGGCTACGTGCAGCAGCAGCAGCCAGGCAAGAGAGAGTGAGAACGTGGCCGTGGGTTGGTAAAGGAGGAAGGAGGAAAAGAAAGAGCACAAAGTGGCTCGATTAATTGCGCCCAGGAGGAGAATAGTATATAGCTGTTCGTGCGAACTACGCGAGCTCTCAAAGAGCATAATATCTCCATCTACGCTCTCTCTTTCGTATGTAGCGTGCGGATTTATAGTTACATGTAGACTGCTGCTGCTACTACTACTACTACTACTGGTAATGCCGCACTACAGCCAGCGCGACTAGCTGCGGATAGTGTGCAGCGCTTGCTAGTCTGCTCTAGATTCTTACTCTTGTCCTTTTTTTGATAATGACGATGGTGATACACAGTTGGGCTCGTGCTTTTTTTCTGTCTGTTCTCGAGGAAAAAAAGAAAAAAAAATAGAAAGAAAGAAAGCGGGGGTGAATCCAGTAGCAGTTAATGATTGATGCGCGTGCAGCTCGGGACTGTGCGCGAGTACACTGCTATACGTAATACTATAGTAAACGAGGGAAGAGATATCCGGTGAGTAGCTTGTAATGAATTAAAGAGCTTGTGCCTGCCCTGGAGTTTTTCATGCGCTCACTTTACTACTGCTGCTGCTGCTGCTGCTACTGCAGATGGGAATCCGTGTGTGTGTGTGTGTATACTGGTGTGTACATAGGCAGTAAATTCAAGGAAGTCGCGTGATGCATTGTAGGTTTTTGGAAATCGAGGTCGCTAGATAGAATAATATAAGCTTCATGGCTGCAAAAGCTTTGCGGCCTCGTGGGCTTGCTCACCTGCACACCCTTTGACTGACTCGCGGCTGCGTTTGTTGATACATTTTATTATATACAGCTGAATAGCTATGGCGGTTTGACGTCTAAAAACTTTCTGACCTCCGTGCCGAGCTTTTGCGGATTATCGGAACGCAAAGGCGGACGGACCTTCGTGGAAAATTGATTTCGTAAAAAAAGGGGTGGGTGACGTGAGTGCGCATTCACTCGCGCTGATCCTTACACAAATCCCGAGCGTAAAATAAAATTCTAAAGAAATTACACACACGCTTCTATACAATCTACAAGAAATCATGGACTCGCAAAGTCTCCCCCCACCCCACCCCTGTTTCTCCTGTCGCTCTCTGATTTTTATCGCCGTGTACAGCGAAAAGCTTACCCATGCGCGCGTATACGTTCCACGTCGCCGCTGACGCCATCGCTGCTGCTGGTGCATGCAATTTTCAGGGACGCAACTCTCTGCTGTGCTATTGACTTCACCTATACTGCTGGAATAATGAATGTTATGACTAAAATAGACCACCACACACGATTGTCACGGGAGAGAGGGAGAGAGAGAGAGAGATAGAGGAAAGCAGAATGAGAAAATTTATTACTGGATAGTAAATAGTCGAGCGATCGCTGCGCAACATTATTCTTTTTTTTGTTTTTTATACGTCACAATGTGACGTATGTATTATACGGATAACGAGCGCAACTCTTGCAATTCTGCATTATTGAAAACTTGCTCATTTATTATATAATTACGGCCCAGCTAATTATGACGTCTGCTACTGGGGGAACGTCGCACGATTTTATTGAAAATTACGACAAATTGACTTTGAATTTGCTGGCGTAGAGATCGGTGAAGCGAGCTTCCGTACTATACTTCATACCAGCCGTGTCTAATTAACCGCATTCCCGGGCAATATCATCTGAAAGACCCTTCTTAAACTGTTTACGGGTAATTTTAGCAGTGCATCAATAAGATAAAGTAAATACGTCGATAAATGTATAAGTTGCGCTAGCCAGCATTATATAGGAAAAGTTGAAAGTTTGTTGATCACTTGAATTTCTCTGCGCGCAGTTGCTGCCGAGGATCGAGAGACGGACTTGATGGTACGTTATATACGTAGCTTGTAGTACCCAAACGAATCGCTCTATAAAAGTCGCGCGCTGATAACATTTCAGTCCGGCTTCGCGCTATGACTCTCGTGCTATATTCCAACCAACTTATGTGCGTGCAGCATCGATCTGTACATGTATACACAGTCAAGCACGATCGCGACGTAGTATTTTCTATAAAAGAGAGAGGGAGAGAGACAGACGATAAGTATACGCGTACCGTACGCGTTTACGTGTAGCGGCTTGCGAGTCTCGAGCACAGTCAGTTTTCGCTCGCGCGCACGGGGTATGCACAGCGAGGATCGGACTCGGATAAAGTTGGAGCTGTATCGTAAATGCCTTACGAGGCTCTCTACGAGGATGTATATATACACGCCGAGCGGGAAAGCCAACATCGAACTAACCGAGATAAAACCTTACAGTCGTAGATATATGTGCGCTCTCGGATGCCACACGCGCTGTTTATAAATACCAGGCGCCGACGTATATCGCGGGAACTTTATTAAAGCTGTTATTACAGAATACAAGTCAATACGCCAGTATCGGGTACAGATAAGATTAATCTGAGCTTTTTTCGAAATTGATTTTTCTGTTGATGTTTTTTCTTTGCATAAGGTATATCACCCGCGTATGTTTTGGTAGCGGCATTATGAAACATTTCCAGCATAGAAATGCGGGATTTTATTTTCAATTTTTAAAAAATATAAAAAAAAATTTTACTCTACCACTAATTTTTTTTGGTGCTTTTTCTATTTATAATTGTGTTACAAATATTAAGCAAATTTTGAAAGATCTGAAAATGATAACTAATCGTTTCAAAAATTTTAGATCAGTTTTCAATTATTTTAAATACGATAATACCTCTTAAGCCTCCGCCGCTAGATGGCGAATACCTTTATCTGGGAGTCTGCAAGTGGAAAAGCAAAACTAATTGCATAAGTCGAGTATCGTTTTTCAAAAATCCCCGGTCAACGAGTTGAGCTATGTTACAATGAACCTCAGAACAGGTTTTTAGAGTTAGAGTTAGAGATTTTATAAAGCCAAGGACTCAAAATGGCCCTCTGTAGCCTGGTTCAATATCAAAAGGTAGAGTATAACTATTTGCATAGACTGCGGAAAATATTTATACACAAGAATAAAATATATACAAAGAAAATACTTCCCGATGATAGTCACACGCAGATCATCCGAGCATGTGGGCATAAAGAGACGTCCCGAAGTCATTGCTGCGATACCAGGCCTGCAAGATCTCCGGCAGTTTAAAAGTTCATTTTCGAGCTTATCATAAAGCTTCTTTTGAAATCAAGCAATATTAGTAATTATTCAAAAGTACTTTAAAATATTGGTATTTTTTCGAATTACACTAAAAAAGTTCAATCGGTAATACTAATTATTACTTCAGCTAAACGAGTTTCATGAATAATAATCTAATTTTCCAATTCATTATAGATCTATATCTATGATGATTATGTGTCAAAGCTCTTGTACCAGCGATACTTTTGCAAAGTTGCACAAAACTTAGAAGTAGTAGTTTCTCTCTATATCTCCAGAAGTTATGCAGATTTATCGAAATTCACTCAGTCTATCAGTCCGTACTAGAAGCAAATACTCGCGTACGATAGTCCGTCGAACTTGCCCATACATATCGTCGTATGTACACATGTCAAAGCTGTATATTTACAACTAATCCTTTTAGTGACGTGTAAACTTGCGACTTGGTACGACGTCAGGGAGCAGAGCGTTAAGAGGGTCCCTTTTGCGAATGACTTAGCTCTCGCGCGAGCGCTGAAACTCCATCCGTCTGTCTCTCTCTCTCTCTCATGCTCTCACTGCAACTGCCATGTGGACTCATCCTGCTCCCATTTCTATGCCGTGAGGCGCGCATAATTTGCTCTCGCGACTCGAACAGGAAGTTTGCGGACGACGCGATGAGCTTCAGAGCTGCTGCTGCTGCTGCAGCAGTTCGCCGTTATATACGTATATAGTACTTAGTATGGGAGTGAGAGGAGCAGCAGCAGCATCCCTGGCTCTTAACGCTCGGCTAGCTCGAGCTCACGCGTGCCCCGTGTATACAGCGAGTAATTACAATGTCAGTAATAAGACGAATATACATGCCAAGTTGGCGCGGTTAGATGACGCTGCTACTACTGCTTCTTGCATTTCTCTCAGTCGAGTCTAATTCTCTTAAAAGAGAAGCTCATACCAGTCGACTACTGCTACCGCTACTACTACTACTGCTGGCCTGTGTAACTTTGCCGGTGAGAGAGAGAGAGAGAGAGAGGTAGGTAGGGAGGGAAAGAGCGACTATTTCTCGATAGCGCATCAGCAGAAGTTTTCAAGAAACTGGATCGAACGCACCGGGGATCCGACGTGACGCGGAGCTTGGTCTCGCTTCTGTACTCCTCGCCTTGCTCAGCCACTCGCTCCCAGCATATGCGAGGTATAAATAGAGTCAGCGGACCGGGGAGGGCCAGAAGTGATCCGTCGTTTACGAAGCTTCTAACGCGTTTCTAACTATCGGCGAGGCGCGCAACTTTATAGTTTACTCTTCTAGGAGATCGCTCGCACCCAAGGACGACCGATGGACATCATGATGATACGCGATACGCAGCTTAATTAATTTATCGATTGTTAATCAAGTTTTAATGCGCTGAATGATCGATGCTTTATATATTTAGCCGCGCACAAAACTTTGTTGTATTTTGCGGACAACCACATTTTCACCGCGCTCGACGTGATGATGATATTGCTACCACGTTGTTGTTGGCGTTAACCCCTTACACGAAGCGCGCTTAGTTTGTCGATAAGTCCGGCTCGCTTCTCAGCTATTGGTCAAAATTATTTATTCGCTGGAATTTTGACACCGACGATGGGTAACGTGTGGCCTTTTCCAAAGTTTTTCATACTTATTAATTCAGTGGCATGCACGAGCTAACTCAAGTGACACACCTGCTGTTTTGCTCAACCAATATGTTTTTTGAGTGTAATAATTTCTACCAGAAAATATGTAAAGATCGAAACAACAGAATTATTACAAACCAAAATAAGAACACTTGCGGTACAGTCAATTATTATTATTGAACGAGAAACAAAGCAAGACAATTTGTACGAAGTTAATTATCTTACAGAAAAAGAAGACAAAGAAAATAAAAAGATGGTTGATGTTTTTAGCTCGTGTCGTAGCGTCAGTAAAGTCTATCACAAAAGTACGTGCTTTCTCTCGACTGTGCTTCAAAATTTCAAATTTTGACAAGTGAAACATTTATCATTAGACTTGTCTGATGATGAGGAGGTGGGTGTAAAATGAAGGGGTGGCCTGTTCTATGGCGGTAGTATATATGCACAACGCAAGTTCGCAAGGCAGATTTCGATTACGCAAGTTCCTTCGCCATTCATTTCCACAAAACTTATTTAACTCACCGTGGATTTGTGGTACAAGCAACATGCCAAGAGATAAATATAGCTCTCGGGCGCGTGAGATTCGTGTAGATGTTGCGCTCCTTTCGGTTCATAAGCCGGCCGAATGATCACACAGGAGTATTTGTGGTCGTGTATTTGTATACGAGCAAATGTATAATAAAGCGCTAAAGTGTAGACTTGCGGAGAAAATGATCGAGCGATTCGAGAAGTTACGCGTCTCGAGATATAACTCAACTTCGCCCGCGCAAACGCTTTGGAGCCTCGAAAGAAGCTTTTCGAGTTGCAGCCCGATCCAAGCTTGTACACGCAACAGAAAGTAATAATGCTGATGCACGTACATGTAGGCGTCGCAAATCTATGCACAATCGTATGTTTATTAGCTTTCGCACGTACGAGAAAGAGCTACATGTTATTCGTAGCGTAGCGGGCGAGCTGTAAATCGTTAAATACATATATAACTTGACCTGATCCCGATGATTTTCTCAGAAGCCAGCTTTACTGCACACTGGGCGGTCACCCCCAACTACCACATGCCGGCCAGCGATGGATTGAAACTCTACGTGCCTTTACCTGCGGAGTCTAACCTCCCTCCCCCGCGGCTAGCTCGCGTGTACTTGTACATGAGTATACAATCCAACGTTTCTCAGGGTTGTGCGGCTATAGAAAGATACTGTACAAATAGATCGAAGCAAAGTTAACTTCGATTATTCGAGCGCTAGCATTTGTCAAGATAAATGTCATCAACGCGTGATAGCTATTCTGACAATTGGTAAATTTTTATTTTTTAAAAGGACAATTTTTATTGCTCGAATTCAGTCCTGAGTTTTATTTGTTTATTTATTTTAAACTTTTATTGGCTTTATTCTATTTATAAAATTTAATTTCATTCATCGTGAAAGCACCAATCTACGATTGACATCATGAAGCGATAAAATGGAATTTAAGTATTAAATAATCTAGAAACTATGATATAAAAGTGACATACTGGTCACTACGTTGTCTCAAGTAAAATAAATTAACAACTAGGTTGCAGGAAATACATAGACATGAAGAAATGTCAAAGAATACTTGAACGCTGAATTATAAGAATAAAACGATTTCTGACTTCGAGTTGTAAAAAACTCCAGGGTTGGTACAGTATTAAAACGAACAAAAAAATGGATAAAAAGTGTCGAGTAGTAGTAGTAGTAGCAGCAGCAGCAGCAGCAGCAGTAGCAGCAGCAGATGAAGCAAAGCTTCTGCCGCGAGGAAAAGTTTATGCAACATTCTTAGTTCAGGGTTCCCTCTTGAAATGATGATGAAGAGTGCGCGGCAGCTGATTGCAAATATTAACTTTCTTCAAGAGGAAGAATCGAGAAAACGCGAGCAGTCCTCTATCTCTTTGCTTTTTTTCTTTCTTTTTTTTCTGCTCTCGCATTCAGTGTTTGTATTTATATAATGTTTACATCCATATGTATATAGACGCATACTGCTGCCGCCGCTGCTGCTGCTATCGCTGCCAAAAGCGGCGCATCACAATTTATTCAACCTGTTTTACATAATCCAATCACTCTTTGGGATGCCTCTCATCAAAACGTAATCCTCAAGCGCTAATTAAGACATTTTGAAATTTGACGTTCCAATGCGCTGATTCCAGCTGTGCCGACTTATTCATTCTCTCTCTCTCTCTCCCTCTCTTATTATCTCTAGTAAAACAAGCTTTATGCAAGTATACGTATAGTTATAATAATATTTGTGTACCTCATTCATTTCTCTCCGCACCCATTCTTATATAGTGATATCTATTCGTGCTCTCAAGAGTCAATCTTCATCTTCGCGTAGTCATCATTTCCGGGCTTTTGCTTATGCTTCTATAATAGCTGAAGATATGTATAGGTTCGAGCCTGCTAATTTTGAATTTCTGTCTATGTCTTAATCTAATGTCAATTATTCGAATGGTTCGTTTTCGTAGTCATTGCCGCTAGCAAGGAAAGAGTATTATTTAACTTATCGTGAATTAAAAGCAAAAGATTAGCAACTTACTTAGCTTTTCGTCGGAGTTCAAGTACAGTTAAGTTTAGTCTAATTCTATAGCCTAAAAAACTTTTTTAGTTAAACCCTTGAATCAACTGTTTAAATAATAACCAATTTTATTTTACGACTTTGCTTTATTTTATCGATAAAAATTGTATATTTGGTAAAATTGATTATATTTACACAACTTTCACTTCGGTTTACTGAAAGCTTGGAATTCTTCTGACTTGTCGACTCAATGGTCCATAAAATAATTATCTTTTACGTTTCTATTCACATTTTTATTTTAATTAGTTTTCTCGTTCAAAGGCCCTTTTGGGCTTTTTTATGCTTGCCTAATCCGGATTGGATTGCAAGAGATTTAGCTTTTACGCATGTTTTGAATAGAAACTAGCCGAGAACGTGCTTGTCACTAAGTGAGTGATACATTTTTAACTTTTACCAAAATCAAACATTTTGCATACAATTTTTTTATTTATACACCAAAGCATATTTGATATCATCGGAATAGATTTCTTAACGTTGTTATTTTATCATGTTTTAAATTTTCACACACGACTTCAGTTATTCATTGATGTGCATTTTTCAAATCCAAATTAAGTTTGAATTATTGACAAACAGTTTAAACTCTTCAATACATATATTTAAGTTTTGACTTAAATATATTGCAGTGAAAACACTTCCAGTTATCGTATGAGTGAATTTTCATAAATGAACGCAATATATATCAATTGTCGGAAGGAGGAAATTATTTTATTCTTAATTATTTAACTAAATTTAATTAGTTTTAATTCTTTTAACTTAATTAAATTCGATCCTTTTTTTTATTTCCTGGAAATAAAAATATCATTTTATTAATACTGCTTATTATGCTGGTGACTGCTGGTTTATAAAAATTCAAAATAATGTGTCCCAAATTACATTAAATATTTTAAACTTAACTACGACAGAAACCAATCAATGCTGTTTATAAGTCATATAAATTTGTTGAGCTCCAATAATTGGAAGCAAAGAAGATAAGGCGAAATTGATCTTACCGCGCAATACTTCAGCATTGTTGATAAACGCACACTTTTATAAATCAAAATTGTTTTATATTCAACGTAGCGAAAAATGAGAAAAAATAAATCAAATAGCAAATGGTGCGAGTTCGACTTTTATTACTAGGCTAAATTCAAAAAATTTTCCGAGTTAGGGCTACCGTGAGCTGACGGCACGCGTATAAGCTGCCGCGAGTTTTGATGTTTGCGTTGCCCGAGCACGCGCCGAGCTTTATACTAATGTTCATACACGCGTATCATAAAACGGCGAAGGCGACACGTTGATTTACCGGAAGGAATAATTCTTCCACGCGTGGAAAGGCGCCGCAACGAATTTTCTACGATTTGAGCAGCCACAACTCCCCACGGCCTCATAACATACACACTACGCGTTTTCACGTATACAGCAGTACATATACATATATATCAAATAAGGCGAAGAAACATAGAATGCACAACTCATGAAATTGTAAAACCTCAAGAAAGCTGGGAACACGCGTTACCACGCCTCGCTCTTTCATCCGTTTTCTTTTCTGTCGTTCACCTTGTTGCAATATGACTACTACCCATGAATCTGTTGACTCTTCAAATGATTATTAAACCCGTACATGATATTGAGAAAAAGCTCAATGGAGAAAAAAGCTAAAGCTAATGAAAACCCGAGAGAAACGGTGAGTATGAATCGAATGGAAATTGATTGAAATTGATAGGAAAAGAAAGACATTCTTATGAGTAATAGAAGAAAACAGAAAAATATAAAGTTTGCAGGCTAGTGAATACGTTTTAAATAAAACAGACGAGTTGAGAAAGTCCGGAGAAAGGTAAAGAAAATATAAAAGAACAGAAGAGAGGGAAGCTCAGGAAAAGAGAGAAAGAAAGAGACAAGAAAAAAATGTCGGTGGTAGAGCTGAAATAAGAAAGCGAAAAGTGAAAAAGGAAAAGTGGAAGCTAGTTACGCGGCTCAAAGTGCTAAAGTTTAAATTGACTTATCACTCGCCTTACTTTTTTCCTTCCGATTATATTGTAGCAATCATGTAGAATACTCAATTTACGCAGATATTGAAGCTGTGATTAGTTAAAACTATGGAGATGGAGTCGTCTCCAGCAATTAAATGAAATAAGACATACGTTCAGGGAACTGATTTTTTTATTTAAGTCAACGTGCCTAATATTAACCAAAAGTACCTGATTTACAAGGTTTTAAAAAAATCAGTATGAAATAATAATATCCGAAAAATTTTATCGTTGTCAAAAAGACGAAAGCAAAACGAATCGTTATCGCTAAGCTCAGCAATTGCCTGAGCGAGCTCTCGTTGAGTCTCGACGCTTGCACGTGCAAAGCGATTATTACGACTGCAAGCTCACTTGCTGCGCGCGTGTGTCTCATTTCGTGTAAAGTTTGGCAAGTACGTGTGAATGCATATTTAGTCTCACCTCTCTTGCCGCACACTGCAACTCGATCGCACGGAAATACCAGTAGATACTAGTTGTACAGCTTCACGCTATTATTATGCCGCAGTATCGTACGATGGCTCCGATGCGATTGCCAATTAACGAGTCTTTATCGGTATACTACTAACCCTGCGGAATTCGCATTGCAATGGTGAGAAAAGTAACCGTATCCAGAAGCTGTAATCGAATCTCCAGTTAACTTGAGTATTTAAAAACGCGATTTTGAACATTTTCTACGCGAAAATTTTACGAATTAAAATTTAATTCATTTCGAAACATTCTCGTCTTGTATTTATGAAAAGCCCATGATTTAATTGCATAAGTAGTATAGTTAAAATTTTTCTTACAATCAGACGAGCGCGCGAATTGTTAGTGGAGGTAGAGAGCCAAATGAAATTAAAAAGCAAAAATTCTTATCAGTTTTCATCAACCGACGGTTCAAATGACACACACACACATACACCGATACAATAGGCACGGTTATACAAGTATTCAAGATTTTTTACCTGTTTGTATCCTTTTCAACAATTTAATGCGTATGGCACGCTAAAACAAAGTAAAATTTGAGAGGAAATTTCAGAGTATTGTGCGTACTCGAGAGATTCGTTCTTTTTCAAAAAAATCATATAGCTCCCGCACCCCATTCCACACATCTATGCACACACTCCTACACATGAAACAATCCAATCCAATTTTGCTAGAGCATGTTCATAATGCAACTGACGCGCGAAGCGGGCGGGCAAGCGGCAACAAAGACACTTGCGCCGTTATTCCATGTGTATAGGTACGCGCAGACACACACGGATAAAATACGTTTTATTATACACATGCAGAGCGTCAGCGTGCCACAAGCGAAAAATTTCAAAAACACTTCATAACTACTCCGCGTATATATGAACATGTAATACACACGTGGTATATACGTATCGTTTTTTCCTAGGCTCGAAAAATAAACAAAAGTGTACGAGGAAAAATCTAGATAAAAAAAATGGTTATCAAAAAGAATTTGAATGAAATGCATCGTGCAGCATGATGTATATGGTCAAATCCCAAAATAAAATGCCGTTTCGTTAACAAAAAAAGTTGAAATTTTTTTTTGGGTGCCCAGCGGCCTGGACCCCCGC
>CACVKI010144530.1:19374-36783 GCA_902732785.1 Trichogramma evanescens
TTACAGATTAGGGTACTCGACATCTAGTGGCGAAAGCTTAAAACAGTATTATCATATTCGTAGGTTGAAAAGTGATTTAAATTTTATGAAATAGTTAAATTGTCATTTTTAGATCATTTAAGGTGGCTCGTCAGTAATCATAACAATAGTACAGCGAGGCGTATGTCTGTCTCTTTCTCGCATTAGGCAGGCAACCGCTCGCACTATTCGAAATCAATGATTTTACGCACATTTTGTTTAATTACTCATTAGTTAGTTCGATAAGGGGTAATTTTTAACATACCAATCGAAAGGTAGTGACTTGAAGCATAACATACTCGTTTTTGGTTAGGATCTGTTGTTTAATAAAAAAATTATGGCGTAAAATGTATGAAATTATGATGGCCTCCTATAAGAGCCCATGTTAAATTTTTTATTTTCAACAGCTTCGTTCTCAAAAATTAGTTCGATAACCCATGCTGAAATTTCTACAGCATAACAAGGGCACTTTAAATGACATTTCTGCAAAGTTTCATAAATATCTGTTGTCGACCCGTTTTACTGATGAGCCACCTTAAAATGCGCTTCATACTTCTGTCATAATTGTATAAGAAAATCACTGAAAACCAGCTAATTTATGAAATTGTATTTAAAAACATTTTAAATGGTAATTTTATATTCACTACGTCATTATTTATATTAAGAATTTCTACCAGGATGGTTGTATTTCACTAATGAATCAACTTCGAAAAAATTTAAAAAGAGAAAAATTCGTCAAAAATATCGAATATATTTTTTTTCACTATAAATTATCTTTGGCCATTGATTGGCTTAGTGTAACTCGATGAAGCTGTCAGGTATATTCGATCTTTTTCAAAGGATATTGAGAAAGTTTATTTCTGATTTCTCGTCATTTGAAATAATTCTCTTATTAGACAATATTGCAATTATCGATTATCGGATAATAGAAATGGATATTCTATTCTAAAAAAGTCTCAGAGAATATTTAGTGATCCACAGAATTGGTACTTATAAAATGTGGATGATGTGTTTCTTCGCTTGCGAGAACGATCTGGCCTTAAAGCGATATCATGTAGCAAGTAGCAGCAAACGTTTTAATTTCAATTTCGTATCCCACTCCTAAAATATCGCTATGGGTAGAATTTTTTCGACAATTTTTAAAAATATTTATTGGATATTCTATGCCATTTATTAAAATGAATTGCCAATTTTTTCCAATTTTTGCCAATTGCCAAAGAAAGAATTTTTTCTAATATTTCTCACGTATATTGGCCACGGAATCATCCTTATACTTCTCGCTCCCGCTGTAAGTCCTTCATCTAATTTCGCCATAGACTTTCTCTCCACAATGCTAAAAGGTCCATAGCGGTGGTAGAATATCCCAAGCAGTTTCGCAAAGTTAGAAATTGGATATACAAATAATATGTAGCCGACGCCCAGGGCATTAAAATAGGTCCACGAGCACACGAACACACGTACCCGCATACTTACGTAACTATGAAAAAAGAAAACTTGAAGCACGCGTCGATATGCACCGCACAGAGAGAGAGAGAGAGAGAGAGAGCAAACTTTTGATATTCCTTCGATTCCGTTAATTCATTAATGAAAATTCCTGCGCGTCAGAAACGCCCAGTGGCGCAAAACTGGCCCTCCGTGTGCGTGCACGCGATACTGCCCGTCGAACACGGGTTATGTACGTGAAAAAATTCATCCCCGTAGCTGCAGTGCACACACGAAGGCACGCGTTAGAATTGCTCTCTATACGTATACGCGCGGGCGGGGGTGGAGGTGGGTTTTGAAACCGACCCCTCACACCCATTCCCTCGCTCATTCCCTCGGGTTTATGTAAACGCGCGCTCGCATGACCGGAGAATGTCGAAATGTATCATGGTTGTAATTAGAAATTTCAGCGGAGCAGAAGAGCTCGAGATATGCAGCGCGCGCGCGCGTGTGTGAGATTGGATGCGCGGATAATTGCCATCCACATTCGTGAGCGCTCGCGCTCGTTGATATATCATAGACGTATAACTATACGTGTGAGTGTTTGTGTGTGGGTGCGCTTTTAACGCAATCGTGCCAAATAGTTTTTCGCGTTTCGATTCGGATATAAACGTGCCGCTCGCGGCCACATATATATGTGTGTAGTAGAGAATCGGTGACACTCCAAATTGCAGCCGGATGCCAATTGTTACCGAGTGTGTACCGGCACACAAAAATTTTTTCATCTTCGATTGCGAACAAAAAGCTCGAGCCCCACGCGAGTGGCACATCGATCAGAGGGAAAACTTTAATAGTTGCGAATCTTTTCTCATTGTATATGCACGAACCTCTAACTCTTTGAATTTCACTGAATTTCTCGCGTAGTGCTTTTATACAGCCGCGTAGGTATTACGCTACATATATCTCTTAGCTTCGTGTACAACCACGCCGACGTTTTGCAGCTTGCACATTTATACGTATTATGCACTGCTGCTACTACTGCCACTATTACTAATGCTGGATTCCTCTTGCCTTTCTGCCTCACTCTTTAAGACAAACAGATTTCTGCAGAGATATATACAGGCTAACTTTCTCGCAAAAGTGTACGAGCTTTCTCTGTGCTGCTGGAGAAAAGCACGAGCTAACTTTGTGTATTGCGCGGCGCGCACTAGGGGCCAGACAGAGCAAATACAAAATGATTTATATGTAATTCATTTCTGTATCAAAGCATATTTGGAACGAACCAAGGTAAGAATATAAAAAAATTGTAAAAAAATGTTCTCTGTTCTTTATTTTTGATAATGAAATACTTATACAAATATTTTTACTTTGACACTTGCAGATTTACAGATTAGGGTACTCGCCATCTAGTGGCGGAAGATTAAGTAGTATACCATTTACAGGCCATTTAAAATTTGCTTCATATTTCCAACATATAATTATATAAAAAAAAATCACTGAAAACCAACTAGTTAATGGCAATGCATTTCAAAACATTTTGAATGGTAATTTCTTGTTCATTAGGCCATTATTTGTATTGAAAATTTCCACCGGGATAGTTTTATTTCATTGAAGAATCAACTTCGAAAAGATACGAAAAATAATCAAAAGATTCGAAAGTTCTTCAAAAATATCGAATATTTTTTTTCCACTTTAAATTATCTTCGAACCATTGATTGACTTAGTGTAACTCGATGGAGTTGTCGAGTATATTCGATCATTTTCAAAGGATATTGAAAAATGTTACTTCCCGATTTCTCGTCATTTGAAATAATTATCTCAATAAGAAACTATTGCAATTATCGATTAACGGACAATGGAAATGGATATTTTATTCTATTTGGAACGAACCAAGGTAAAAATATGAAAAAAATCGAACAACGCGCGCGTATCAAAAACACGAAGACGTTTGCGAGTCGCGCGCGCGGCAGTTATGAATTCTAATATACCATCGCGCTGAATCGAGCGAGCAAACATCCACCACGGTCGAGTGTATATACTGTAAAGTCGAAGTGAAGTGTGTGGTTTAGAGAGAACAGTGGCGCGCGCGGCGGTGCAACGCGGTGGTGGTCTACGGGTGATGGTCGTTGTGTTGTATGTATACGCGCGCAGCAGCAGCAGCAACAGCAAAGAGAAAGAGATGGTAGTTTCAACAGCGGTGCAGTGCAATCGATGGTCTCGAGGAAACTTCAAGCGAAACCATCGCATCGCCTCCACCCCCCGCGCCAAAAGCTCTCTCGAACTTTAAGCCCTCGATGCTGCTGCTCTATGTTATATACCTGTGTGTACATCCCAAGTATTGCTTTATATTTTGGAAATAGCGCGAGCGTATGTATAGCTTCCCTCGTTTACAAGCCCCTCTAGTTATCTGTGTAGATACGATGCTATACGATGCAATGCATTATCATCGTTATCATTGTTATCGTTATTATTATGCTTACCTCAAAATCGGCAAACGCCCTGTAGGTGAGAACGAGACAGCCACTGAAGAAAAGGCACGTGGCCAGATTTCTGCTGTCGGCCAGCGAGGTGACCAGAGGAACGGAACCCATCTGCCAGTCGTGCGACAGAGTCGTTGGGCAGAGCACCAGCCAGCAGTTCAGCGCGGTCAGATAGCTGAACGTCAGCAACCTGTAACAAAGGGCAGGAAAAATGTAAAAGAGTCAATTACGTTACTTTTATAGACAAACGATACCATACTATAGATATGTATATGTATAGGTAGATACTCGTGAGCATCGCTGCATATTGCACAATCGAGGATTCGTCGAGTAAAAAAGTAATAAAACTTATTGAAAAGTGTGTATAGGAAAGAGAGAGACTGGGGGGATATGGCAGAAATATTATGACTTACATCCTCTATAAAGGTAAACAAACAATCGGAAAGAGCAAAGAAAAAAGTCATGAGAGAGAGCTAGATGAAAGCAGAGCGGAAAATGATAAAAACAATACACAAGTCGCGAAAACTCGCAGCGGCAGCAGCCAGTAGTGCTTTCATCTTATATCGCTTTCAACTTTTCCGCTAGCTATATTCTCTCACTCGCGAGACTTGTCTCATTCTTGTTCCTTTCAGTGCCACTCTCGGATAACAATTTTTCTTGCCTCCGCTTATAATACATTTCGTCGACATGATTAATAGGACTCTCTCTCTTTTTCGCGAGAGCGGCGAAAGAAGAAAAAGGGAGGGAGAGAGATCGTGCTCCGTTACAGCTTGTGTGCAGCGCTGCCTTTTTTTCGACTCGCGCGCGCGAGCTTGCGCAGCTTTTTTACTCGGTAGTCAGTCATGCAGCCGCCGCCGACGCCGCTACAAAACTTCTCGACAAAACATCCAAATAATAGCTGCTCTGACACATGAAGACTTTAATGTTTCAAAGTACCCTCTGCGATATATGTATAGCCGTTATGTTTACTTCACCGACGTTATATAATGATTAGTTATACAGCTCGTTCGTTTTTTATCCTTCCCGCGCTTCCCATTCAACGATTTGTCCATGTATTATATCCAGGAAGATGACGAATGAACGAGATATGAATTATAGTTTTTAAATTAGCTCGTTCCTCGAATACAAGTCTCTGAGGGTGATACGACGCTATACTGCGCTGCTTCGAGCTAGCAAAATCAATTTCGCTTACAAGAGCCCTACTACCTCCGCTTGCGCGCTATCTCTCCCGGACCATTGACAAAACTGCTCTGCGCGCACTCGGTATAAAGATTCGCGCGCGCGCGCACAGAAACTTTCATTGGCTCGGAAAAACTTTATTCATAAGCGCAAAATTTTCACCCACTTTTGCGCGCAAATCGAATTGATTCGCTTACAAATACGAGGCTCCTCTCCTCTTCGTGTATTACAGAAGTATATATCTATACAGCTCTCACACTCTCTATCTCTCTCATTCGAATTTGGGTAATCGAGTTTTTGTACGCCCGCAGTACACTCGCGCGCGCGAGAAAAGCTCGGGTTTAAAATTTAAACTTTATATACGAAATATAAGTTGTTGAACGAGTTATAGAAGTATTAAATCGCGTATATAACAAGAGCTGCGCTGTACAGCTCACACAGCTGTTTCGTATTACAAGCTATGTATAATAATACATATATATAAATGCGATTTTACGCGTGAGCGTATGTTATTACATAATACGCGTACGTACACGCGGGAGAAGGGGGATTGCGAAATTTTCGCAAGCTCCGCAGCGGAAGAGAGAATATAGACAAAGCCAATTTCTCGAGTACGATTTATATTTATAAATCTGTCCGACAAAGCTCGGCTGCGTGCGTGTAAGTGTTTTACTTTGCGCGCCGCGCTTCTTAATCAATGGCGTATTTTGATGAATACGATATATTTATCAGGCGCGTAGACTAAAGTTTCACGCAGCTAGTTCCAAACAGAGAGACAGAGAGTATAAGCGCATCCCCTTTCCGTGACACAAGAGAGAGGAAACTTCTTTATACGCTACTTGAGCTTCATTAAGTGTGATTTAACGACTTTTCAATGTCTCGCTCGAGCTATCACTCGCGCGTTTCTCGCGCAACGGATCTCGCTGCTGCTGCTGCACGAGCGGGAGCGTAAATACGAGCGCCGAGGAGGAGGACCCGCGCGTTGCGCGCTATCAACAGTCTATATAAATGAACTCGAAATCATAAAATGTATAAACGCAGAAGAGAGAGTCTTTTCTGCGTGCGAAAGTTTGTCGAGTAGAGACTCGAGGCTTTGAAATAATAGTTTGACGAGCTTGCGAGGAAAAGAAGAGCTCCTCAAAAGAGTATATAACGCATAATTGATCGGCCTCGATTTTACAAGGAATTATTTCATACAAGAGCAATGAGAACGGGTAATCGACCGAATTGATCGACGAGTGGAGAAAAAGGAGAATAAAGAAAAAAAATTAATATCGATATATCTCGTCAACGATTCGCGAGCTTTTTACCACCATCTATACATGGAGACTTATACATTGTATCGGTCTTCTCTCGCGTACACATCGAGCGAGAAGAGAGAATAAGGGAACTTTGATCCTCGCGAAAGGAACAGCGTATGGCAGTACTTCGCGGAGCAATTTCTCACGATCAATCGAGCTCGGATATCGCTTTAGAAAGCTCGCGGGTTACTACTCTTCGTGGCGCGCATCTTCATTCTCTCTTACTGCCACTCCGCAGCGCCGCGCGCGCAGTAATAACTTCTTACTTTCGACCGCCTTTTTTTCTGCATCCTCCTTCTTACTTTGCTATACTTTTTTATTTCCATTTCACTCGCTCGCTCGGTCTGTCTCTATCAGATCGTAACTACGCATAGTTAGCCGAGTGAAAGAGAGAAGTAGCTCGAGAGAATATTCCGAGCCCAAGTAAAATCCTTCTCCAGTAGTAGTGGTGGTGGTGGTGCGCGGCGGCTTTGAAAGCTCCTATAAGTACATCGAGCATCGCGAGGAGATAAAAAATGATGGTAGAGGAGCTTGCGAGCGACTCAAGGAGAAAGTTTAGCTCGCAGGCGCGCAAAATTTGTATATTTTCTCTGCTCGCTGCACGCGGATAATTAATCAAAAAATGGTAAAATAATAATCTTTTACTCCGCGTGTATGTGATATATCGTACCGCGCTGAATTTATTTCGATGATTACGTACACGCGAATATATCGAATCGACTCGTTGGAATCAGTCCAAAATTCCCGAAAATTCAACATCTTTCATCATCGCGGATATTTTTCGCCTTTTTTTATGTATAAATGAAAACGTTGGGAAATAATCGTTCACTCCGCTGCTGCTGCTACTGCTGCTCATCGAGCGTGCGAGGTATGAGCAAAAAAAAAAAAAAGTAAAGCAGAAAAAAAACCGAGAGAAAATGCCGCGCGCGCTCGTTGCTTAACCTTAACACGAGCTATTACACATGCTCGGCTCGCAAGCTCACTTGTGCAAGCTCGCGAGGCTCGTATTGCGTGTAATAGTGAAAGCTTTGCCCCCTTCTAAGCTTCGCCTCGGCTCATGTGCAGTAGAGGGAGGTATATAGTTTCCGCATAGTCGGAAAAGACAGCTCTCGCTCTTGGCGCGGCGGCGGCAGCATATAAACATATGCTTCGCTCTCGGGATAAAACGTCGTGTAAGGTGGTATATACTATAATAGCTTCTCTCTTTCTCTCTCTCTCTCTCTATGGGCTCAAAGTGTTCGTAATGATCGTTATATATATATCGCCGGCGCGCGCTATAATACCTAGTACGGCGTGCGGGGCTTTGGGTATAAGAAATCGCTCGCTCGCTCGCGCATTAAAGCTTCCAGCCACGCGTGCGCGCGCGTGCCACACGAGCTAAAATTCCCTGCAACTAACTCTCTCGCATACGAGCCTACAGGTATATGCACACACTTTTGCACACGTGAATGCATGTAATTTGTGGCATGCGATGTGTATATGCCTATAACGCGCGCGCAATAGGCTGCTGCTGCATCATGTGCACATGCGAGGAATAATAACCACCCTCCCCCGTGTGTATCAACGGCGAAAGCGGATAATTTACAAGAAAGAGCTGCCATCGTGTGCGCGCGGGGGTGTGGGCGAAGCGAATCTTGATTGATCGAAGCCGACGCGTTGGATTACCTGGCCGATGAACTAGTAGTATAGCTGTACGATATATATCGAAGCCAAAGTTCTTATGTAACGGGGTTATCCGAGTGTGTGGCAATTGCGGATTTCGCGCGAGCTTTACGTATTATCACGGGGAAAAATAATAATCTCGTTCTTTATCCCTCTATTTCGCTCTTTCTCTCTTACTCGTGTACGCGTTTACCCGTATACGTGATAAAGTCTCGCGAATATTAGGCGAGTTGTTTACAATTAAGCAGTACAGTACGCCGCGGTTAGGTACGTATATTAAGCACATACGAACGCAATCCCCCATGGACTTTTCTGCAATTAGAACGACGAGGGGGGCAAAAGGGGCAAATTTTAAAGCACCGTGCGCGCATACTGCATACATTTGTCGCGTATACACAAGTACGTATGTGTATGTGTGTGCGCGCATGTATATGAGTATCCAATTAGCGGTGCGACCCTTCAACCTCTCTCTCTCTCTCTCTCTTGCTCTCTCTCTTGCATATACACACACTATGAGAATGGGGGGATGAAAGAAAAATGCAAGTACGCTGTGTACACCTGTGTGTGCTGCTGCTGCTGCTGCGCCGCCATGTCATGGAGAGTCGTAAGTGCACAGTGTACACTGCACACAGAGCGCGTGCGAGAAAAAGGAAAAGAAGAAAGAAACGGGGGGGAGGGGGGGGGGGGAATACAAGAAAGGGCACGGATTTTTTCTTGCTTTTCCTTTTTTTATTCGTTGACGTTTGTTGTTCGGGCGTTGAGTGGAAATGAACTATACTATGGAGAGATATATGCACAGCGCGTGCAGCAGTGTGTCTCCGGTGAACCCCAAAGACGACGACGATGACTGCATCTCGGCTCGCGCGCGCGCGCCGAGTCAAACAGAAGTAGAGAGAATACCTCGGAGCGTCTTAACCCAGTCTTTCGCCCTTTGCCTGGGTGCTGCTCCATGTGTATATATATTTACCGTACGTAACGAAAAAAAAAAAAAACGCGAAAACACAAACGTACTCACGGTGTACTACTACTACTACTACTACTACTATCTCTTTTCTTTTGCTTGTCTCGCCGCCGCCGATGGGGCACGTGCATATATCACATCAAATAGTGCACAGCATCGCACTGCTCTCGCTGGTACACTTGAACTTTTTTCTTCTTACTCGGTCTCGCATCGCGTAATTATCCTCGAATGCTTCTTTCTTTCGTCACCACACCTTTGTCGGTATGTGTATAAAGAGAAGCCGCATAGCTCAAGATTTCGTGTACGATATGCAAAGAGAATTTTCGTCTGCTCGGAATTTCGACAATATTGCGTCGCGTCATTTTAATCTTGATAAAAGCTCGATGTCCGCACAAACACACACACACATGCTGCGCCAAAAAGAATTAAACTGCGACTCTCTTCAGCGCGTTCGATATGCGATCGTATAACCGAGTATATAAGCACGGAGTTTCGACGCGAAATATGCGAAAACGTATAAGCGAAATAATTTATGTATCGAGCGCGTATTCGAGCGCAAACTCGACGGCAGCAAACGTAAAGCGGAGAAACGCGATCCAAATTACTCATCGATACTGTCGCAGCAACAGCAGCAGCAGTGGCAGAAACACAAGTGGCACTGCAGCAACGATACCCTCCCCGGACTTTCGCAGCTCCAGTTGTGTACGTGCTCGGCATTTATTTTTAAAGTTTTGGTGACAAATTGCATATACTGTGACAAATATATACAGTCCCAATTATCGAGGGGCGCGAGAAAGTCGAGTATTTGACATTGCCACTCGGCTCGCGACGTGTTTTATTCAATTTCCTATATACCCCCAGCGCCCGCTGCCGATCTTTATTCGTGATACCAGTCATCGATGTTAGTTGTAAATATATACACGGGTCGCGGGTCGAACTCTATTTAAAAAGTGTGCCTAGCCTATAAATAAATGAAAGACATTCGAAAGCAGCTTAGACGTCGGGAAAGTCGTGTAAAAGTTAGCTGATTATCTTATTACACAACGTATGATCTGATGCGCAGTATTATCGATGCGGCAAACTTATTTTACCTGCATTTTCTCTCTTGCAGCAACACAGCCGCAATAAAGAGAAAACGAGTCACGACAGATCAAGCTTTTCTCGCCTTCGAGGAAGTAAATTTGCAGAAAGCAGAATATTATTTATTTACCGCATCCAGCTTCGGATTTTATTTTTCATATTTTTAGCTCCAAGAACGAAAAAACTTATCTTATCGCTCCTGCACATATCGCTGACTCACCGATATTGAAATTCGGATAGGTAAAAGAGAGAGAAAGAATCGCAGCACTGCGCTGCAAGCTCGCAGGATACAGAGATAAAGGTATATACAGAGAAGCAAAAAAAAAGGATGACAAACAGGTTATTATTTAATGTAGTTAAGAAAAAATCTTGCCTCGGCGGTGGCGGCGGAGAAATGAAAATCGTAGCCTCGAGGCGTTGGGAAATATAATATAGCCGCAATAATAGGGAACCACGCGGCTGCCTGCCTGTCTGCTGCTGCGGGCTGGAGAAAGTGCGTATATGCAGCAGCGTCGCAAGAGCTGAATAGCTACGAGCATTTTACTCGTCTGCTGCTGCTGCGGCATAGCAGCGTGGATATAACAGGGCATATTGCCTAGCTGCCTTTAGATTTTCTCAAAAAAGAGTATTATAACTGAGGAGGAGAAGGGAGGGCGTGGTGAAAAGCGAAGGATGAGCCGAGGATTGTGTCCCCCGCAAACTCAAAGACTTTCTGTTAAAGTGCATTAAGTGCTTATGACTGTTGTACCGTCTGTGCGACAGACCGACGACGACGCAGCAGCAGCCTGCCATAGCCTCAAGCGTTATTGCCTTATTTGAAATATATAATATATAGTTATATATTATATATAAGCTAGAGACGACAGAACTTTACAATTACATTCTCATTATATTTCTTCCTCGAAGCTGCAGCGGAGATATTCTCTCTCTCTTTAATTCGATCCCATAGGGCGTTTGAAAAGATATAAATAGAATATACGCGTGCATGGCAAATACCATGCGGCAATTTAAAAACTGCTCCTCCTCCTCCTCCTTCGCACGAAACGGCCAATTTTTATCCCCTCGCGATTTATGGAACTTTAAACTCTGTATATAGCTAGCCATGCCGAGCGTTATATGCCCAAAATTTTATGACAATGGATATCAAACACTTACACGCGCGCAAGAGAGAGGAAGAGCGAGGCAAAACAATAAAATTGGCAAACGGTTTTATTGCAATAATTTGTGGGTGAATATCGAGGCCATGCGCAGCAACGAAAAAAAAGAGGAAGAGCCTTTTATTTTTTACGACGATTATATATAAAAGGTTCTGTGCGCCTTCATATACGCCGTTGCGCGAGCACACACAGCAGCATCGGCGGCGGCGTATATAGAGCTAGGGTTAGTGCTTGCAGCTTGTATTAAAAAAAAAAAAATAAAATAAAAAGAAATAAAAAAGAAGAAAAAAGTAAAAAAAAAAAAAAAACGCTTGGCACTGGTGATGGTGGTGGTGCACGGTGCTCATGCACGCGTATATCGGGAAATTCGTGTGCTTCAGCTCTCTACCTTGAAATGTAAAGCCCACGAGCAATAAAAACGCTAGCTCGGCTCTGCGCGTCGTGTGCCCTGCCGCTGCCGCCGATGTATCGGTTTTTACGGCGCAGTACGCGCGCGCGTGGTGCCGCAGTCGAGCACACGGTCTCGCGGTTTTTCTCCGCGCGCGCGCGTCCTTGTACTTGCGGCTCTTTCATCGATTGTACTATATATAAACACCGCGCCGCGCCGATAAGCCTCGGCTGGGAAATCGAAACCGTTTTTTTTTTCTTAGCTTTCTTTATTGTCCCCTTTTTCCTTTCATTACTATTGCCACCGTTAAACAGCCGAAAAGCTGTAAAAACCTATTTTCAGACCATTTTCTTTAACTAGCGATCTATGTGTGTGTGTGTGTGTGTGTGTGTGTGTGCGCGCGCGCGCGCGCGCGGCAGTGGCCAAGCGAAAACGAGTGAAAAACCGACGCGCTAAGAGCGCTCAACGTCTTTTTTAGCTCCTCGGCCAATGTGACTCTCTGCAGTGGTGTGCCTATAATATAAGCGCGCCACTCGTGCACGAGTATACCTCTTCCTCGCTCTTCCTTTATTCAGCAATCGAGTTACTCGTCGGGTTTTTCCTCACTTTTATTTGATGCTTCGACGCTCGGGCTAGTTTTCAACTTTTTATGGTCTCTCTCTCTCTCTCACTCACTCACTCTATCTAGAAAAAGCTTCTGAAAGTTCTCGAGCAAAACCGCCGAGTCTTTAATTATCGTCCCAGATTGCTGGTTAATGTCGAGAGATTGAGCCTCTTCGCATTCAATTAATCAATGAGTATATAACCCCGGTAGAAATATGCTCAACATTAATAATGACTTGATGACCAAAATAATACCATTCAAGTATTATTTTAGTACGAGGGCTGTAAATTATAGCGGGAAAGTAGCGACTTTTAGGTTGAAGATCTTTAAGAATGTTTTAAAGTACATAACTATTAATTAGTTTGTTTTTAGAGTTAATTTTGTTACAATTATGTAACAATAATTGTGAATGATCTTAAAATAATCCTTCGACTGTTTCAAAAAATTTAGACCAGTTTTCAATTACTTCATATTCGGTGATACTACTTTCAGTCTCTACCACGAGATGGCGAGTATACCGATATCTGTAAATCTGCAAGTGGCAAAGTCAAAATAATTGTATAAGTCGAAGTGCGGTTTATTTCAGTAATATATATTTATTAGTTCTAAATTAATGAATTATGACTGAAATATGACTGTTGTATACATTTTTGCGCACAACTCACGTGCACATAATAAAAAGACCGAAAAAAGAGAAACAAATGAATAAAAAAGACATAGACGAAACGAGAATAAGAGAATGATTGAATGAAGACGTATTAGAATTTGTCCGGCTTTGTACGAAAAAATATATACACACAGGAAGACGTATGCCCGACAGCTAGCGTATAAGAGAATAAAAGCTACCGCCACCGCAAATGTGCATAAACAGCAAATCTTATCTGCGTCTGCATTCGAGCTAACAGCTGCTCTCTTTTAGTTGTGTCCTTTTTATTTTTACTTCCATCAGCGTGCACCGGGAAAACTGCATCATACAAATACGTGAGCGTGCATTTTTTTATGGTTACACAACAAAATTGTTCCCTTTCTTTCTAGCGCAAATATACTCATCTGAATTTTCGCCTTACCCCGCGCAATGTATACACGAATATACAAGTGAAAACTCGCATGCGCCAAGTATAGAACGCCATATTTCATATGTGTAGGCGTGCGCGCGCGAGCCTTAAAACGATCTTGAAGCTCTCGTATATACATACACGGAACTTATTCGTCTTACTCTTCCGCGCCCACAAATGCATGTTATTTTTGCAAGCTCGCACGTAAAAGCTCGCGAAAGTGAGCTTTTTGGCTCGAGAATCATGCCAAGCTGGCACACACGAGTTTGCGGCTGCGGCTTTTAATCAGCAATGTGCGAGCGCATATTTTCGAATGAGAACACCACCCCCGTGCTCGTAGCCACGAGTGCGCGATGTATCACATATTGATTGCTTCTCACGCGAGAAAATTTTTTTTATTTACTCGCTCTTCGGTTGATGTTTGTTCTTTTAGCAGGGGGAAGAGAGAGAGGAAAAGCGACAGCTACTTTTGCAGCCAATCAGTCTGCGCAGCAGGATAAACTGACTTTTTTCGCTCTCACTCTTTTACTCGCGCGCGTGCAACAAAACCATGTGTCTAGAATAATTTGATTTGTATCGAGTGAAAGAAAAGAAGATAAGCCGGAAAAAGCGAGTTCGCTCGGTAAGAAGATTGTGTGTATGTGCGCACACGGCAGTACAGCGTACACGTCGATACGAAATTGCTCGCGCGCGAGTTAGTCAGGGAGAGAGAGAGAGAGAGAGAAACGAAAAAAAAAGAAGAAAAAAAAATAACCATCGGCGATACTTTCATACTTTATTATTTGCAAAAGAAAGAGAGGAAAAAAAGAGGAAAGAATTTCAATTTAACGTTTCGCTCGAATGAATAAAATTACCCTACTTTCTCGTTGGGCCAATATACGTACAGGTAGCATGAGCGCGGTATAAAAAAAATGTAATGCACGGAGTAAAAAAAAGAAAAAAAGAAAAAAGAAAGAGGGTCATGGATGGGAGCCGCGTCGAGCTCGGATGGGCAGATTACGGAAAAGGTTGTTTGCTTAAAGTGTTGCGCACATATTATAACTGCCACGTACACACACACACACACACACACACACACACACACACACATGCATGCATGAATGTATGCCAGAGCTAGCTCAGCGAGCTATATACCATCTAGATGGTGCATGTTTACTCACCTCACGTGAAAGCAAGGATGAAAGGCGGCGGGATTATCCTGCGGCGAGAACTTAGGCAGTGTGCCATGAAGCAGAGCGAGCCTCAGCACAAGCAGAACTCCGAGCTGTAACAACAATCGCATATATGTGCATGAATATTACACGTATATATTTTTTATTTTACGTATGAATGCATTTTTTTCTTTTTCTTTTTTCTTTTTTATTCTTATTCGAGTATTAGATTTCGCGCTGATTCGCGAATGTCAGTGAGTGCATAATAGTGCGAGTCGTCGAGCTTTCGACGATCTCTTTCAAATTTTTCGTGCGACAGCTTTATACATACGTACATAAGAGGGGTGGGTTGTACCTTGCATAGAGGTGATGTTGCAACGCGCATACATGCACACCGACGACGATGGCGAACGGCGACGACTCCGAAGCCATACGATATCGCCCGCGCGCGACGTACAATATCGAATTCATATCAGCGGCCGAGGGATTTCGCTCGAGTTGGCTCACAGTGCGGTGGCGAAGAAAGAAAGAAAGCGAGAGAGATGGAGAGACAGATAGATAGAAAAAAAGCTCGACCCCCGTCTCTGCGCGGTATCTATAGGCTTGCGAGTCGCGCGGCAGAGATCGGTCAAGCGAACGTATAAAAATAAAAAAAAAGAAGAAGAAGAGAAGCGAAAGAGACGTACCCCCGCACGAGCAAGTCTGTATAATATACTCGTCCAATATATCTTTTATCATGTAGAATTCAACCTCTGAATAGGGGATAAGCTTACACGAGAGCGTATACGTACATACACACGTCAGCTGGCCGAGCCGAGCCGAGCCGAGCTCTCGGTTGCCCGATTGAATTCTAACTTTACTGCTATCCGCATGCAGCCGCACGGCTAAATCCTGAACAAAAACAGCTTCGGTCGCAACGCGCGCGCTCGCGTCAGGGATGTCTTTATATTGAAAGGATATCGTATCACGCGCATAGATTTTGGGTGTGTATGTGTATGTCTGTGTCTGTGTGTGGGGCGCCGGGGATTTCGCGTTTAACATAATACGCGCCGCGCACGCCCGTTCGTACGTGTGTATAAATATGGAGCTTGCGTGTCGAATTTATTTACACGGAGCTCACGCGCGTGTAAAAATCTTTCGAGATTACCGGATGAGAGGAGATCGGAGAAAGAGGAGAGACGAGGAATAATAAAATACGTTATACGCGAGAGCCGGCCGGGTCACGCGCGCGTCTACGAGCTGGACAAAGCACAGATGAAGGAGAAAAAAAGCTCGTCGCACGCGTGTATTAAAAAGAAGAGCAGGACTAAATTCAATTTCGATAAATATCCGCACGGTCGCAGTTCTCTTTCTTTCTTTCTCTCTCTCTCTCTCTCTCTCTTTCGGCGTTTATATCTAGACATATCTTCGTAATCTAAACGATGTTCACTTATTCTTCATTCTTTCAATATACACAAATTTTACTTTTGCCGGCTCACCGTTAGGGGGCTTTTTTGTGCTTGCGCGAAAATTCGTATTTACGATCTCGTAGTCGTAGTGTGGTAGTAGTAGTAGTCCGAACGTGCGCTCGTTACACGTGCCCCGGCTAAAGTTAAAATCTTGCAGATCGATGCCAAAAGCCGGAGTTTATATAATGCTACTACATAGCCATAGAGAGAGAATAGGGTACTACAGGGAGGCCTGGAAATTCATCTCGGAAATACGTGTCGTTGCGAATCGAGCTTAGCAGCAGCAGCAGCTAGCGGCAGCATCGAGGGAAATAAATCAAAATATCGGCCGTAAAAAAGGGTACATTCGAGAAGTATAAAGCTCGCACGTAAGGGGGGGGGGGCGAGCTATTATACATGTATTGCGGCACGCTTATATATATATATATACGGAGATCTTGCGAGCTTGCAGAAGTGGGAAACGACTGCTATACATATACACACACACACACACACACGCAACAAGAGTCGTGCCGTTTATGCGGCCATACGTACACATAATATATGTATACCTATATACGTGGGGGTACGTTTACCGGCAACGACGCTCTATATATAGTATATACAGCTGCTTCTGCTGCAGTATACGCTGGGGTAGCAGCAGCAGCACTGCAGCGACGCGGCGGCGGCATGGCACTTAGGGAGCTTGAGATTCGCATCACGCGCGCCAACCCACCCCCGCCCGTCCGCCTCGTGCAAGCTCACAGCAGCAGCATGGATACAGCTAGAGCTGCTGCAAGCCTATATACGCATTTAGTAAGCATAAGCGACGTTGGATTACAAACAAGCGTAGGGCCTATGCCCTCCGTAGTAGTATATACGTATACGCATGGCTTGTGTACTATATAACCCTTTGCGCGGTGTACGGTACTATCCGTATAGATGAGAATTACGCGTGTAGATGTATGGCTGCTGCTGCTGGCCGAAAGCTTTATACCCGTAATGGCTCAAATTCGGCTATCTCTCTCTCTCTCTCTTGCTGCTTCTGTATATATTGTGAGCTGGAGAGAACTCCGAGGCTATTTAAACTGTCCCTGATAGTGATTTAATGTCCGGCACTGCACCGCACGCGTACATTCACTCACAGCACACGCACGGACACACAAAGAGAAACGTCCTCTCCTATTATTGTGCACATACACACACTCACACGACGTGTGCTTGTGTGTGCTTTTGTGTACGTGGTTAAGCTTGCGGCACACTGGAAGAGTATAGAGTCAAAACTCATCGAAATCTCTAATGCCCATCGGATTACGTAATGATGTCTGTATCTCGATTGCAGCGCCGATGCGCGCCTCTTTCTATGTATATGTATATGGTCAAATCCCAAAATAAAATGCCGTTTCGTTAACAAAAAAAGTTGAAATTTTTTTTTGGGTGCCCAGCGGCCTGGACCCCCGCAAATGGTTCCTAGGGGTCCTAGGAGTGAGAAAAAACGCGTGAACATGAAATTTGAAAATAGTT
>CACVKI010144531.1:1156-14698 GCA_902732785.1 Trichogramma evanescens
TGAAGCAAGCCGTGTGTGCGAGAAGTGAAGGAAGATGGCGTGGATGTGGCGACGACACGAGCGCACGAGTCATCTCTCCTTCCACCCCTCTACACACACGCTGCTGCTTATTACGTTCGAGCTCGCCGCTAGCTACACAAGCATACTGCCACGAGCAGCTTATCTTTTCTATTATTACAATTTCGTTTATTTGTTCTCCTTTAATTCTCTTCATTAAATTGATCTCTTAAAAGGTTTCTTAATTTAACGCACTCTGCGTATAAATCAATAAAAGTTAATAATATAATAATCACTATAGCAGAGTGCGCAGTGAAGTGTAAAATCGAAACTGTGTTTTCAAATAAAGAGTGCTGTTTTGTTCCTGGCTCCGTTGAGCATTTATTCACATAAATTTACGTATTTTATTCACCAACACCATGTCATCGACAAATCCTTTCCATCACGAACGACGATTTCGACGAAGTTTTGCCAGTCAATCGACACCGGAAGAACTGCTCACAGAATTGCGGCGGCGTACACAAGGAAAAGGTGAAGATATCAATACATATTTAACGAACTTCAGATACTTGTGTAGTGGTTTTCGCGAGCCATTGCCATATGAAAATCAGGTGGTAATTGCATTTTGAGGAATAAGGCCGGAATATCGGAATTTTATAGCGCACAGAGAGATAAGTTCTTTCAGGGAATTAGAAAAAGCTGAGGCCGGTGACGAACGCGAACCAACTGCATCCGAGTGCGGCGTGCAAGCCGGTACAAGCTAAACAGTGTGCAGCTGTAGAAGTGGACTCGCCAAAGGCCGAGAGCGGTTTCAAAAAGAAGAGAAAGAGAACACCAACACCGAAAACGAAACCTGCGTCGCCACCGAGATCTCCACCGAAAGAAGTGGTGGCATTGGAAAATGCAACCATCTCAGTCCGGCAGACACGGAGAGAGACGAACGCAATGGAAAAACTCGAATTTGCATCCGTCGAGCGGTGCAATAAAGAAAGAGTTGCGGTGCAATAACTGCAAACAACAAGGGCATTGGACAACGAATTGCCCAACGATTGAATGTTTCAAATGCCACAAGAAGGGTCACCTAGTTAGAGCAGGCCCCGAGTCCGAAGATAAAGAAAGAGAATCGACATAGCATGCCAGGCTTGCGGCCAAAGAGGTGTAACGGTGCTGAATTGCAGCCGTTACAGCTACTTGTTCGACAGGTCGGGAAACGGGCAAGTGGAGGCGCGGGGTCGGTCGCCGTGCCTCTGAAAAGTCATACAAGGCCAAAAGAGAGCGATCGTGCAGACGATGCGCTCATCCGTTGGTTGTATCACCTGGAGCAGTAAGATAAACTCAAAGTCCTTACACTGGGAGAGGTACTTGCACACTGTGAGTAGCCTCGGGATGAAAATTTCATCCCTATGCCGGGTGGAGGCGCCGTGTCCGAACGGTGTCTCCGGTATTTGAGTGATGCAGGTGGGTGACCAGCAGTGCAGGCAAAGGAAAGTATAGAGAAAATCGTCGAACCAAGTGACACAAGAAAGCAAGATGCGTGGTCTGAAGGTGAATTCGTGACCTAGGAGCTCGGTGGGGAGGTTGAAGAGCCTACACGAGAAACGCAGAGGGAAAATCAGATGAGACCGTGTGACAGTAAATCATGTGTAATTGAACCAAAATCGGGAGAGGTAGTTGCGCCATTCGAACGACCTCGGGGTGATTTTTCAACCCCTAAGCCGAGAAAGGGTTATCTGTTTGACGTGTCACCCCAGAGTAGGCCACGTAAAACACTGAGGAGGGTGAATACGGTGGAAAGCGGTCGTACTTCTACGCTGGAAGAGAGACTCAGTAGTGAAAAGTCGTCCCGGGGTGAAAAAGTTACCCTTAACCCAGGGGAGGATTGTACCGGGGTTACAGTTCCTCGGAACACGACTCGCAAAGACGCTACGAGTGGAGGCGTCACGTCAAAGACGGTGGAAAATGCAGTATGCAGGAGCCAAACTCAGTCGCTGGTATCAGGAGAGTATAACAGCGACGAGGATATAGAGTGTTTGGGCTCTGTATACATGGCGACGCCGGAGACTTCAATGCCTGATGAGCAGGATGGAGCCGACAGTGGTCCAGAATAGGGGGCCATTGTTACGACGATTGCCGAAATACACGAGCCGCAAGAGTCGAAGCGGCGCGTACAAACTAGATCGATTATATACTTGGATATAGCAGCGATGACGAAAGAGAACCGATTTTTCGTAGATGTATGAGTAGGTCCGTTCACGTACAAGGCTTTGCTGGATAGTGGAGCATAGTGTTGTTTAGCGAGACCTCGTATGATGAGAGAGTTGGTGGAGAGAATTAAACCGTCAATGTCCTTGATAGGATACGCAAATTAGCAAACACAGCCGTCTGGTGGATATTTGCCGGTTATGCTACGATTGATCGAGAAGCTGGCCGAATCGACATCGAATGTACAGAGATTCTGCCAGTCGAGATGGTGTTGGGCGTGGATTTTGGTCGACGATGGAGAGTTGATGTATCCATGGGCCGAAATCAGTGGCGTTCAGGTGATGGACCATGGCACGATTTTGCCAAGTTGAACGATGCAAGATTAATGAGATGCGATATTGTGGCCGAATGTGCTGGTATTACCGTGTGTGGCGGAGAAAGAAAACTTATTGCGAGAAAAATTAAGAGATTGATACCTGATGTACCGCCGAAGCTCGGTCATACAGATAAGATTGTCCACCGAATCGAGTTGGTGGAGGGCGCGAAACCAGTGTGCCATAGAACGCGTCGGATGACGCCGAAAATGGAAAAGATAGCTTACGAATGCTTGCAATGAAAGAGGAAGGTATCATCGAGCCGGCTAAGAGCGAATGGAATAACGCTCCGGTACTGGTAAAAAAAGTCAGACGGGTCATACCGATTTTGTGTTGACTGCCGAGACTTGAATAAAGTGACGAAAAAAGACGGTTATCCGTGTAAAAACATGGATACGATTCTAGATCGGTTGTGGAGAGCAAGATATATTTCGAAGATCGACTTGAAGAGTGCATATCACCAAGTATGCTTGGACGAGGACAGTACAGAGTATACTGCTTTTTCTGTGCAAGGCTCGGGGCAATATCAGTTTTTACATTTGCCCTTTGGTTTGAAATGTGCCCCTATGACCTTTCAACGATTAATGTATTCATTATTTGGTGCGGAGGTGGAGCCGTACGCGTTTGCATATTTGGATGATATAATATTGGTCATGGAAACTTTTGAGGAGCATGTGAGCTGGCTCGAACGAGTCATACGCATTCTACTCGATGCTAAGCTCGTAGTTAATCGAGAAAAATATGAATTTTGCTGTCAAAGTGTAAAATTTCTGGGCTATGTGCTAGATAGCAGTGGACTTCGTATCGATAGCGAACGAGTCCGCTTAATACACGATTACCCAATGCCGAGAAATGTAAAACAAGTAAGACGGTTGCTTGGCATGGTAGGCTGGTACTCTCGTTTTATTAAAAACGAAGCAGAAATTAAAGTGCCACTTGCCTGGCTATTGCGCAAAGACGCACCGTTTGTATGGGGAGCCGACCAAGAACAAGCGTTTGAGACGTTAAAACAGTCCTTGTCGGAGGCTCCGTTACTTGTGAGACCCGAGTTTGATAAAGAGTTCGCGATACAGACCGACGCATCAGACTACGCAATCGGTCCTGTGTTGACACAGGAAAGAGAAGACGGTGAACATCCAGTGTATTACATCAGCCGTGTATTGACATCGGCTGAGAGTAATTACACGGTCACGGAGAAAGTGTGTTTAGCGGTGCTGTAGGCGATAGAGAAATTTCGTATATATGTGGAGGGCTATCACTTCAAGGTAGTGACGGATCACCGAGCATTGAGTTGGTTTAGAAATTTCAAAGATCCACAAGGCAGAGTAGCTCGGTGGGCTTTGAAATTAATGGAATATGACTTTAAAATAAGTGTATCGTAATGGTTCGCTGCACTATGTACCAGATGCGTTATCGTGAGCGTTCGAGTAAGACGAGCGAAATGAATTTTTTGCGTTCGATCGTATCGAGGACGAGTGGTATATGAAAAAGCTGAGCGAAGTAAAGAATTCGCCGTCAAAGTATACGAATTGGTATATTGAAGATGGTATGCTGTATAAGCGAAGCAATAATGCATTGCTCGATCCGGTGTCGAACGCGAAGAACAGCTGGAGATTGGTAGTGCCAGCAGAGCAACGAGAACGAGTATTAGCCGAATCACACTGCCTTGCGTCGTCAGGGCACCTTGGAGCCAAGAAAACATATGATAGATTGGCGTGCGAGTATTGGTGTCCGGGTATGTGATACGCAGTAGAGGAGTATTGCAATTCGTGTGACATATGTTAACAATACAAAGTACCACAGACCGAACCAAAAGGCCTTATGACGAGGAGGTTCATAGATCGGCCCTGGGCAGTCGTGGCGGCAGATATGATGGAATTCCCTCGGAGTAAGAATCAGAACAAGTACTTGCTGGTGTTTCAAGACTTGTTCACGAGGTGGTTTGAAGTCATGCCATTACGCAAAGCGGATGGAATAAATGTTATAAGAGCTTTTGAAGAGCTAGTGCTGTTTCGTTGGAAAACACCAGAATTTTTGTTGACTGATAATGGCAAAGAGTTCGACAACGCAGTAGTGAATACAGCGCTCGAAGAGTACGGGGTAAAGCATATTTTTACGCCTCCGTATTTTCCGTCAGTTAATCGTAACAGGACGATTAAAACGATGATCGCGTGTTATGTGGGCGACAAACACGATGAGTGGGATAAGTATTTGCCGCAGTTTCATTATGCAATTAACACTATAGTGCAGTCAACGCTC
The DNA here is from genome assembly GCA_902732785.1 of Trichogramma evanescens. Lineage (NCBI taxonomy): Eukaryota > Metazoa > Arthropoda > Insecta > Hymenoptera > Trichogrammatidae > Trichogramma > Trichogramma evanescens. The sequence continues at coordinate 5,989 of CACVKI010144531.1, forward strand.
AAAGTGTCACCGGCATTTTTGAACATGGGCCGACAGCCGAGGCAAGCAAAGAGCTTACATCGAGAAGTCGAAAAATGGTGCCGGGCCGAGCTGCTACAACCGAGTGTGTGGGCGGAACGTATAGCGCAACTTTACGAATTACAAGAGATAGTAATGCAATGCGTTGAGGCCGCGTACGAGAGACAGACGAAATATTATAATAAAGATAGAAAGGAGTAGAATTTTGAAATCGGTGATAGAGTTTTGCGGCGAACGCATAATTTGTCGCGCGCAGGGGATAAATATAATAAAAAGTTAGATGAAAAATTTTGCGGTCCGTTCGAGATAATAGGGAAAAAGGGTGAAAATGTGTATATATTAAATGATAAGAAAAGTAGGAAAAAGCCCGAAGTACATGTATCTCATCTGCGTCAGTGGATCCCACGGAGGTCACTTCGACAGCGACCTGCATAATATCGTGCTGTTTCTGAGGCGTCGATATGTGTGCTATGCGTGAGGAAAATTTCATTATTTAATTGTTTTTTTTTTTTGGTGTGGTTTTTTTTTGTTTCTCTCTCAAGCAGATGGAGCGCAATAACAATAGTGAAGGTCAACGGCCTTCGTTTGCCGCAGTTGTCAGCGGGGCAACCGGAAGGACTGCACCGTCAGTCCAGCCGTCGATGGGCGAGTGAGCGAAGGCGTCGAGCCCAGATAGAAACGCCAGCGAGGAGGCACGAGCCAACCAACAAGCGGTGGCTGAGCTGAACGAATATATTCGTTTGATGGAGCTCCACGTATCTACTCGCCTTCGTCCGGAGCCGGAGGGACGGGCGGTTGTAGAGGTTTCGGGCGAGCTAATCCCGGTCTTTTCGAGCTCTTCGATGAATACATCGGAGGACGCGATGGACTGGGAGGAGTCCGTTGAGCTCGAGAGCTACAGCTGGCAGCGCCCGGAGTGGCAACAGCGGACAAACGCCGACAGGAGGAGGGATGCCCGCCAGCGCCGACGTATCAACGGAGTTGGCACTCGTCAGCGTACTCCATCGCCAGGTGAAGGACCTCACCCCAACGGAGGAGGAGAACAGCTGGTGACGGCCCGACCGTCTGTGGATGAATGGGACGGCGAGGCGTTCAAGGAGGTATTCCGTGGCTCACCGAAAGAAGAAACGCTGTTGTTAGAGGAGGGGGAGGCGATGGCTACGCTTCGTCGCTCGGAAAATGCGACGGAGGGAATCGCACAGGTGCTGCCTCCACCTTTGGCACCCGTACAAGAGCCATTTGCCCCCGTTGCCGGTGCCTCCAGCCGTTCAACAGGTGAGCTATGTGGCAGGACCGCATGGCTTGGTCTTTCAACCGTTTGGGGAACAACAACAGCGTCTGCCACAAGTGGGAGTCCCTCTCGACGGGCAGCAACAACGCCGGCTTCGCCGCCTGAATGGCCACCAGGAGCAACAGCAGCAACACCATCGGCAGCTACCCCGACTGCAGCAGCGAGCAGAGCAACAGGAGCAACAAAATCAGCAGGAGCCTGGCGTGGAGGTCCGACCTCTAAGCCCGGGGGCGGGCCCTAGATCACCAGCGGGGGGCGCGACCTTACCGATTCGTATTCGAGGAGGAAATTTCGGAGGCCTGGAGTCAGTGAGGTTCGTACCGGGGCTTGATCCTCCGCATGGGGCTTGCTTTGAGTGCCACCAGCCAGGACACACTCGTCGCCAGGGCAGGAACCCGTATGACGGTGTCCTGTGCACGAAATGCGGGCGACGAGGAGTGAAAGTTCGGCACTGCCCACGCTGTAGTCGGGGATGGAAGAAAGCTCAACGTAACTTCCACTTCAAGAAGGCCGCAGCCAGGAAGTAGCTGTGGAAGGGGTGGGAGGAGGACGGCGCTAGAGGTGGAGAGAGAGAAAAACCGTAAGAATTTTGGTTTTTTTTATATATTTTATTTAGTAGTTTTTTGTGTTGTCGGTAGTTTTAGTGATCATCTCATTCAGTGAGCGAAGAGAGGTATGAATGTAGTACTAAGCCTCGATGGCTTGACGACAAGGTTGTGTCGGGCGACAATTTAGCAAACTTATTCGTACAGGTACGAATAGTTTGGTGGAGGGCTTTGTGATGCCGAAACGGTATTATCTGGTAAGAGGTCGCCTGACACATCACTGTCGGTCAAGGCCAGTAATAATTATTATAGAGATTACGATACTGCGAGATGTTTCCTTTTCTGTTATATGTAAATAAGATGAACGATCGGATACGAAGGAAAACATAGAAGCGAGGTTGAAAGCATGCGTGTCGCAGAGGTACGGCTTAGTTATCATTGGACCGGTAAAAGACACAGGCCATTGAAGAGTGCGAGTATCGCGAGTCGTTCGCTGTGTACGTTACCGAGTATGATAATATTTATTGCAAGTGCAAGGTAGTCCTGGAGACTACCTACGTCGAGCCGCAGGTGCGTGTGTTGGGGTTTGAGCCCTAAGCCCTCGTAACGAGGTCGGTGGCAGTAATATCGGATCGCGGCGTAAGTGTGCATGAGGCAGTATTGGCACCGGAAATAAATGGCCGTATGATAGAAATGAATGTGGCTGACCCGACCGCAATGCTAGGTATGATTGAGCCGTATGATGAGAGTTTACTGAGTGAAAATTTTTCTGATGTGCTTGCGATGGGTGGCGATATAGAAAATAGGCATTTTATAGATATTAAAATCGATGGTGTGTTATTACATGCGATGCTCGACTCTGCCGCGGTGCGATCGTATTTAGGCGGACGTGCAGAGGAATTATTTTCCGGTAAATTTGCGCGATGCAAAAATTCAGTGCGAGTAGCCAATGGCGAGGCTATGAAAATAATTGTAAAAGCGAGAATAAGTATAGATCAGGTCAGCAAAGTGACGTTATTTGGCATAGTACAAGGATTGGAATTTGAAGCATTGCTCGGTAGAGATTTTATGAAGAGGATGGATTTAACAGTGTTGCATAAGAACGATGAATGGAAGTGTGGTGATGGCCCAGTAAGAAGATTTGCAAAAGCTGACACAATTATGGCAGTATCGTCTACCGCAACAGAATGAAAAGGCTTAGAAATTGTGACAGAACAACAGCGGCAACGAGTGCGACAACTGCTTGATGATTTAATACCGAAAACACCGCAGTCATTGGGAATTTGCAATTTGGCTACACACAAGATAGATGTGCAAGGGCACGAACCAATCAGGCAAAAAGTACGCAAGTACTCACCACCGTTATTAATAGCAGCGCAAGCAGAAGTGGATTGAATGCTGAAGGAGGATATAATTGAAGAATCTGAGAGCCCTTGGCACAGTTGCCCAGTGATCGTGCCAAAGCCAAATGGAAAATACAGATTCTGCCAAGACTATAAACAAGTAAATGCAGTGACCAAGAAAAATGCATATCCGATGCGGCACATGGACGACATCCTTGATAAGTTGAGAGAGGCGAAATTTATTTCGAAACTCGACTTGTCACAGGCTTACCACCAAATCATGCTTGAAGAAAAGAGCAAAGAGATCACAGCTTTCTCAGTACGAGGCAGAGGACATTTCCAGTTTCTTAGAATGCCCTATGGATTAAATAATGCGCCGGGGACATTTCAGGCGCTAATGGACAAGCTGATTGGGCCTGAGTGGGAGCCACATGTGTTCAGTTACCTGGACGACATCATAATAGTCACCAATGATTTCGAAGAGCATTTGATTTGGCTTGAAAAAGTTTTGGCAGCTCTGAAAAAGGCGAACTTACAGATTAATAGAGATAAATCCGAATTTCTGTGTTCGGAAGTAAAGTATTTAGGCTATGTGGTGGACAGTGGAGGCTTGAGAGTCGATAATGATAAAGTGAAGCCGATTGTAGATTATCCGGCGCCGGTGAACACGAAGCAACTCAAGAGATTCCTTGGCATGATAACGTGGTATGGTAGATTCATTAAAAATGCAGCCAAATTGAAAGCACCCCTTACAGAATTATTGCGAAAGGATATACCGTGGGATTGGGCCGAAAAACACCAAAAAGCGTTTGAAGAGTTGAAAACAGCTCTTACCGGAGATCCAGTATTGATAAGGCCTGATTTTGCAAAATCATTTTCAGTACAGACGGACGCGAGCGGTTTCGCTGTAGCGGGAGTGTTATCGCAAGAGATAGATGGAGAAGAACATCCCATTTACTTCGTGAGTAGAACGTTGAATAAGGCTGAAAGAAACTGCACCGTAACCGAAAAAGAGTGTTTGGCTGTCTTGTTCACAGTCGAGAAACTACAAGGATATTTACGAGGTGAACGATTTAAGGTCATCACGGATCACCACAGCTTACTTTGGCTAAATAATTTAAAGGATCCGGCGGGTAGATTGGCCAGGTGGCATACAAGACTTCAAGCATTAGATATTGAATTCGTGCACAGGAAAGGCAGCTCACATCAGTTAGCTGATTCGCTGTCGCGAGCGTACGAAAGCCAGATAGGATTGGCAGTAATGACGATGGGAGAAGATACATGGTATGAGCGACATCTAAAAGAAGTGGCTGAATCACCGAGTAAATTTGAAGATTTGAAAGTACAAGATGGAAAATTATATGCGTTGCAGAAGAAAGATATGGACGAATTATTAGGCGACCACGCAGATGACTGGAAATTAGCGTTACCGAATAGCGAACGCGAGCGAGCGATATATGAGGCACATGATGTAGCGCAAGCTGGTCATCTTGGCATTGATGAAATGTATACAAAAGTAGCGACTTATTATTATTGGCCAGGTATAAATGCGGATGTAGCTGATTACGTGAAGTCATGTCATATTTGTCAGGAGCAGAAAAGTTCGAATCAGGCAAGAGCAGGGCTAATGGGCCAACGTCATCTAGAGGGTCCGTGGTCAGTGGTTGCTACTGATATAATCGGGTCAAAGCCCTCTTCGAAGGGAGGGGTGAGGTACGTACTCGTGTTCGTTGATTTGTTCACGAAGTACGTAGAGCTGATAGGATTGAGAAAAGCGAACGGTAAGGCGATAGTGAAAGCAATGGATGAGTTAATAATTAATAGATGGGGTTGCCCGAGATATCTGTTGACGGACAACGGCACTGAATTCGTAAATAAAGACGTCAGTCGATATTTAGCATCATTAGGAGTCGAACAGACGACAATACCACCCTATATTGCGAGGTGTAATCCGACCGAAAAAGTAAATAGAAATTTGCGTAGTATGATAGCTAGTTACATCGAAGATGATCAAAGCGATTGGGATTTGCACCTACAAGAACTTAAATTCGCGTTAAATACTACATACCATCCCTCGATAGGCACGACGCCGTCGTTTCTTAATTTTGGCCGACACCCGTTGCCTGCGTTGCAATTGCGTAAAGAAGCGGAGAGCCCTATAGATATTTTGCCAAATGATCCCGAACGATGGTTGGTGCGAGCTAAGCGTCTGCCTTATTTACATGATTTGGTGAAGCGATATTTGAATCGGGCCAATGAAGAACAACGTAAGTACTTCAATAAAAATCGTCGCGAGGTAACATTCAAGTTAAACGATTTAGTAATGAGAAAGAATCATGTCTTGTCCAATAAAGGAAAAGTAATTAATGCCAAATTAATGCCAAGATTTGTGGGACCGTGTGAAATTGTTAAAGTTTATTCACCGTTAGTATATGATGTAAAGAATAAATCAGGCAAAATTACAAAAGTACACGTCAATGACTTGAAGAAGTACACAGTTTCACGGCGATTGCGAAGTAACGCCAAAAGTAGTAACAATGATAATAATTCCACAGTAATCGACGATGTGGCCCGGAAGACGATCGCGCCCGAGGACCGATCGAGTCCAGGAGATGGCAGCGAGAGGCAGGACACGGAGCGTGACGTTCCGATACAGTCGGCTGCCAGGGATAAGCCTGCAAGGCGAATTTCCCGCAGGCAGCGTGGTCTACCGCCAAACGAGGTTCCGCTGCACTAACAATGTGCGTGCGTGCTACCGCGGGGGCTGTCACATCTGCTTGACGGTAAACCAGCCCCGTGCCTCGCCGTACAGCGAGGAGGAGGAGATTGAGAAAGAAGAAGACACGGAAATGGAGAAGCCCAGCGTGGCTGTCATTGGGCCGGCCGCCGAAGAGTGTGTTGCCGAGGAGGCAAGGGAGGTCGGCCAGCTGGAGGAGGTTACCGGAGAGGTAGCTAAGGGAGGCCCGTCAAAGGAGCGGTCGTTGAGGTCGGAGTCAGCGGCCGCATCGGAGACAGAGCCAAGCTCGGCGACCGACTCGGAGTCGACCGAGGCAGATGAGCGTGCCGCTCGAGAGCTCGACTGGCCGCCAGAAGATCGTCCTCGCTGGGACGAGCCTGAACCTCGCGTGGACTTGCACGCCCAGGCTGTTGGAAATGCGGTGAGCAGGGAGGCGGACATAGCCACTCTAATTGTCTGGACCCAGTAAAGCGCCGCTATTGCTACTGGTGCGGGTGGCCGGGCCAAAGCAAGTCCACCTGTCCAACCCATGGACCCCTGTGGAGAGAGTTCTTGGCGGCTGGAAAGACGCGCTATTTCCGCCGTGGATTTTATAAACTGAGAGCTATGAACTAGGTAATAAGGAATTTGGCATAATATTTTATTTGTTTTATTATAGCAACAATTCTAATGTGTGTGATTTATTTTAGTGAGGTGCAGTATGCATAGGTGTAGCAGCGTCGTCGTAGTCGTCCGTCCTGCTATGCAGCCTCAGTAGTTCTTAGCCTCATCATTATTTTTTTATGTTTGTTTATTTGGCCTGTATCGCGTAGATCGTGTGCGAGAACGAGGAATTGCCGTACTCGCATAGTTTTCTTTTAGGCCTAATGATGTATTTTTTTTTTGTTTTTTTCTATTGTTATTAGTGATCGCCGCACAGGCAAAAGTGTTTAATCAGGCATTGAAGCCCCGCATTTTTTTTTGTATATGAGATTCTGAGAATCAGGTGCCGATGGGCAAAGGACACGACGTCCTAATATTAATAAGTTGTTAATAAAATTGTTATTTTGTTTATTTTCATAAATGTGTGTGTTGAGTCTTTTCATTTCAAGTCATGCCTCATTATCATCGTTATCACCCGAATCAAGTGTTGATGTTTTTCAAATTTAGGTGCAATTAAATTTAATATTTTGGCTATGTACAATCAGCGTTACATTGGTATTGCTGATTAACTTATTGATTATGGCAGTGCATTGAGAGATGGTGGGCGACATGTTGACCATGTCAAATATTAATGTATTATTTGAGTAATAAGTTTTTTTTTTGTAAATTGATGATTCATCATAATATAGCAGCCGAACGAGAGGATCCGAGGTCAGGTTTGTTTTTTTTGTATTTAATGTATGCGTGTGTCGATTCCTTATCTATTGTTTTTGTATGTATTGGCGGATGCCTAATTAAGTAAAATCACGTGTATGTGAAGGCTGTTATAAAGCGAGCAAAGAGCTGTCAATCTCAGTGTGAGTGATGATTGAACCTCTAGTAATAGCAAAGAAGATAGATACTATGTATAGAAGGCCGTTGCCGTGTATTAAATTGAGGACAGTTTTCGGTTACCGACTCATAGTACTGAACCCATAAGATGGATGGCGCTACAAGCGGTAACCGAAAAATAAATAAAAATTTTTTTTTTTGCCGGGCCCGAGGATCGCACCCCGGACTCCAGCGTGTCAGGCGAGCGGCCCAACCACTCGACCAAGCGGTCAAGTTACCAATGACAATCTAAGTTTCTCATTTCAATTATGCTCGTATGTCGACCGAAATTATTATTTCCGCAGTATATCATTATCCTTTCTAAAAAAATAAAATAATTATAAATTAAGTACTAAATTTCTATTAATATTTTTGTACACCTTTATGTTTTGCAGAAAATATATAAATATTCTTATATCATTGCATACTATAAGTAGATGTTTCATTTATAAATAATAATACTAACATGCGATAAAATTGCAATACTTATTTTATTCAATATTATAATTTTTATTCATATTTAAAATGACATCTCTTACGATTGAACTCGATGAGCATCAAAGATCTATATTCAATATATATACAACACTGATGTGCAAGAAAATAACATCGATTCATTTCGTGGAAATGTGTGTCGTGCAAGAGCCGGCAAGCGGCCGTTGCCACTGCGTGTTTTCTCGCGCGAAAAATTCGCACTCTTTTACGATCATCAAAACATTGACGATCGCTTCAAACTATCGACGCGTCTGCACAAGATTTGTCTCATGTCGTGTGTACGTTGCATCGTTTAAACGTCTTGCTCGAAGAGAATCAACTATATCAGTGCAGTTTAACTTTCTTTATTTAGTTTAATATCTGTGATTAGTTTTTGTTGAGTGGTCTGTGCATTGATAGTTACTAATTGTTAATCAGTGCATTAGTTCTGTGCTAAAATGTCGAAGTCGAGGGCCAAGTGTGTTTTTCAAGATTGTGGCAAAAGTGCACAAGATGACGATGTTACGCTTCATCGGTTCAAAACAAAACCACCGAGCCTGTAAGTGAATTCTACTGAATATAAAACGTTTTTTAATGTTTTGTCCATTTCAATTAGTTATCATTCGAACGATCAAAGCGTGTCTTGCAGTTTTTTAATAGTGACAAAATTTGTGCGACGAAATAAAACATTATGTAGCAATTACTGCTCAGTGCTCTCTTAAGAATCAAACAATTACGTCGAGCTGAACATACGGTTACGCTTTTTTATTGTAAATTCGTTTATTCGCAT
>CACVKI010144533.1:0-13425 GCA_902732785.1 Trichogramma evanescens
GAGAGTTAATTTTTCTTCTGCTGCTGTTGCAATTAATGCTCGAATTGAGTCGTAGCGAGCCACTGGACTGAATGTTTCAGTGTAGTCCAATTCAGCACGTTGAAAAATACCTCTAGCCACGAGGCGGGCTCTGAATCTGTCCACTGTGCCATCTGACCTGTGCTTAATCCGCAGTACCCAGCGATTATCTATGATATGTTTACCAGGTGGTGGATGAACTAATTCCCAGGTCTTATTTAGTTTGAAAGCCTGCATTTCATCTGTCATAGCTGCCATCCATTTGTCTGAGTCACGACCATTTAATGCTTCATGAACGTTGGTTGGTTCGACATCTGGATCAATCACATCTGTCAAGAATGCACATGCCAAATTAGTTTGATTCTGAAATCCAACTTCATAGTCCATTAGTTTAATTGGGGGTTGAATCTTGCGCTTTGGCCGGGATTTTACATTCAATTCATCATGAGTGTCAGATTTAATGTTTAAATCAGAATCTTCTGCTATGCTGTCAAGCTCATGATCATCATAATTATTTTCAGCATCATGAAACTCTTCACATGAAATACTATCTTCATGTTCTGTGTTTGATTTCTCTGAGTCAGGCTGATCCTCCTTTTGATTGATTATCTCAAATTCCACACTGCTAGTGTTGGTGCACAGCTTTTCTGGTCGAAAATCAACGTTTCTGGACTTCATTATTTTATTCTGTGATGGTATCCATACCTTATACCCGTCTTTTTCATTGATATAACCAATCAATTTGCCTAGCACAGCTTTGCTTTCAAATTTTGAACGAAATTGTTTCGGTAAGTTAACATAACACTCTGATCCGAATATGCGTAGAAAGTTGAAGCTTTTGAATTCTTTACCTGACCACAATTCTATTGGTGCCTTATTTGGAATACTTGATTTTCCTGTTCTGTTGATCAGGTACGTGGCTGTGTCACACGCATGAGCCCAGAACATTAATGGCAATTCACTGACAGTCAGCATAGAGCGAGCCAGCTCCACAACATGTCTATTGGATTGTTCTGCTACACCGTTTTGTTCAGGTGTATAGGGGCACGTGAGATTCAATTGGATGCCGTGCTTGTTTAAAATCTCATGCACACGCGCACAATTAAATTCACCGCCGCCGTCTGATCTGAATATTTTGACTCTGTGTCCAGCAGTGCATGCTTCGTTCAGGAATGTTTGTAGATGGGTTGCAACTTCCGATTTCTTTTTCATAAAGAATATCCGAGTGTAACGTGAAAAATCGTCTTTGAACACAACATAATATTTGAATCCATGATACGAATTCATTGACATAGGTCCATTAACATCAGAATTGATAATTTCTCCAACACTCTTTGCTCTCTCTTGCCGAGCATTAAATGGTTTTCTGTGTGATTTGCCCATCACACACCCATCGCAGAATGATTTAGTATCATCATATTTTACTGTAATTCCACACTTTTGCAGAACGTCGCGTACGTGGCGTTTATCCTGATGTCCGAGTCGTTCGTGCCATCTTTGCAGTACATCTTCAGTAGTAGATAGATTTGCTAGTATACAGTTTCTTGGTGCACACACTCTCATATTCATGATGCGAGAGTGCCTGTTGCAACTACATCATTTTCATGCAAAATTTTAACTCCATTGCTGACGAAAATTACTTTTTTTCCGAGCTTTGTAACTTGACGTATTGAAAGAAGCTGGTGACTAACGTCTGGTACATACCAGACGTCTGCTAATGTTGCACATAACCACTTTCCGTTTACTAGCGTTTCTACATTTATACTGCCACTGCCGTAAGCCATGATCTTATTTTTATTTGCCACTTCAACTTCAATCGGATTTGTAAATGACTTGAATGTAGAAAAGTGTTGTTTATTCGCTGACATGTGATTGGATGCGCCAGAATCTGCGATCCATTTATCTGCACAAGTCGAATTCAAGTTAGCTGTAAAGCTTGTAGCAAGAAACGTTCATTTAGCTGTCGAATACTTGGAACTGGAATCACTATCTTCTTTATGGCTTGATTCCTTATGTTTTTCAGCTGCTAAGCGATTCCTGCACGCCGCCATCAGATGGCCAACTTTCTTACAGTAGTGGCATTGGCGTTTTTCTCGCTTCTCGGAATTCGTAGATGATGGCGCTGCGTATTTGTTCCCTTTTTCGGGGAAATTTCTCGAACTTTTTGCATGAAATGCGCTTACCGTTGATTCCCAAGTCGCTAAAAAACTCTCAATTGCCACCAAATTCTCTACTAGGAGATTCGTGGTCTGTTCTGCTTCGGGTATTCTATACCATGTAGACCGGTAGAATTGATATTCAGACCCGAGAGTCTTGAAAATTCTATGATGCAGTATCGAGACTGGGAGTGTGGCTGTGGCGTTTTTCTTTTGCAACTCTTCGCATATATCCTCGTATACATTCGATAGACGAGATGCGTGCTTTTTAATGGACATTGCATCATCTTTCGAAATTTCGTAGAAACTATCGAACAGCGTGTACAGACGTTGAAGCGAAGACTGCTCATATACAGATTTTAACGCATCCCAGATATCTTTTGCGTTACATTTCTTACGCACATACATGGCCGCATCTTCCTCGAGTGCTGTGCCTATTATACGTGCCGCGCGCGCATTATCACTATTCCACTGCTTATACTCTTTCGAAGCTGCTGGCTTTTCTGTCGATGGACCATCTGGACATGGTCTGGACCCATCAACAAGTGTATGCAAGCTCTGCTCGTGCAGACACAATTCAATTTGCCACTTCCAGGTTTCCCACTGGTTTTCTGATTTCAGTTTGCGAATGTTCACTCGACTAAATTCGTCTTGCTTTGGATCGTCCGACATTTTTTTTAGGTTAAAAAAATGTTCACTGCTTTTAATATATATTGTCAAAATTCACTTTTAACGGTTACACTTAAAACGAATCTGGGCCCATAACCTATTTTGGTGAAATATATATTTGAAGAAGGATTGTCAATGACTCGTTGCACACACTTAATGATAAAGAATAGTTTATTGTTTAGTTATCAAAGTTAACGTACAGAGCTGACGCAATGCGCTCGTGTCAAGAGTCAAGCGAGATCTGACGATCATAGAAAAGATAAAGTTAATACAACAACCCATGAACACAGAGGGCAGCACCCCTAGGGCGCGTAATGTACAGTTTAGATTAGTCGCTTTAACATTATTATTCAATAGGTGCTCAAAAACCTCAATAAATTTTCTTATAAATAAACCTGAAAAATTATACGAAAATAAAGTACTCGTAAAGATATATCGAATGATTATTTTAAAATTTCGATATGTACATTTTTGACTGAACTACGTAACTTTTAAGATTGATAACACAGCCACACAAAAAAAAAATTTTCGAGTCCTCCGAACGGACCTAGTGGACTTTATGTTTTTGGGGTCGCTGAATCCGACTCCGGGGTCGTTTTTTCAAGGTTGGCTCATTTTGGAGGACATTTGAAGGTCAAATAAAGGGAAAATGGTAAAAAATCTGAAAAAATTCATACATTGGTTTTTGAGGATGCTGAATCCAAATCCGAGGTTAGATGACCTTTAGGAGGTCACCTTCAAGGTCATTTGAAGGTCAGGGAGAGAATTCAATATAAATATCCGAAAAAAATCACACTTATTTTTTATGGGTCGCTGAATCTGAATCAGAGGTCATTTCGACTGTATCCGGCCATATAAAGGTCATTTGAAGGTCATTTTAAGATCAGATCATGAAAAAAGGTTAAAAAATCAGAAAATTCTCATATTATGGTTTTCGAGGATGCTGAATTTAAATATGACCTCTAAAATGATCCGACCTTGAAAAAACGACCCCGGATTCAGATTCAGCGACCCCAAAAACATCAATTCCACTAAGTCCGGTCGGTGGATTCGAAAATTTTTTTTTTGTGTGGCTGTGTAATTTAAGGTTCAGGTACGGCAAAAGTGATTGATGGGCAGTGTACTTTTCCTAGAAACTGTTTATTTACAAACGACTTTGGTAAATGTACTTCAGGGTATTTGTTAACATCGATATACCATACTATTTTAATAAAAAGTTTGACTTTAATAGCCTTTATAGCTGTATTATTTCTTCTATAATGTACAATTAAGTAGCCTAGATTGGTTGCCATAAAGCAACACTTGTAATATTACAAAGTAAAATAAAAGTTAAAGGGTGAATAAAAAAATATATTCCATTTTTATTACAGATACCAAACAAATACAGCACAACAGATATTAGATACGATTTTATCTATTCAACCAAAAGATTCAATTGCAGAAAAAGGACTATCTAGAGAATCTGTAGTTGCAAAGCAAGCACGTGACATGTTGGATAAATTACCACCTTCGTATGATCCTTTTGAAACACGTGAAAGGTAAGTATTGTTTACATATAATAGAATTGATGCTTTATATTAGAAGATTTTCTTAACCTTATAATAAAATGTAAAATATAATTTGACGACGAATGTTGGTCAGATTTATTGCTGTCGTCGTTAACAGATATTTTTGTGCATATGGTTATGTAGCGCACGTGCGTTAGAATAGTAGCTTAAGTAGTACGTTACTCTAAAATACAGCATTTTTCGAGAGCCTTTCTCGAATACATAGCGGGTTAAAAGTTTCCTATCTTTGTGTTTTTTGGCGAGTTTTGTTTTTTATTACTTAGTGCAAGATTCAGAGCAGAGCCTACCCTTTCAGCTATAGCACCAAGGTCGCATTCACTCATCTAGAACTTCAATAGTCACAAACGTGACTTCAGGTGAGACGATCAAACTCATAGGACCCTTTTAATTAGTAGATTTATGATGGATATAATAAAAACAGATTAAAAATGAAAAAAAATTATTCCTTATTGTTTGTGCCGGGTGACTTGTGGGTTAGATCGTCTAGCTCAAGGTTGCGTTTGCGACCATTTATTTTCTAAAGACGTGTACGCAACCCTGGCGTTATAGCTTCAATGGTTCGCTCTGTATGTTACGAGAAATGAAGTGAATTTGTAAAAACATGAAACACGCAAAGTATATATTACGGAAACAGTTGTATCTCAGTGAATAATCAAAATTTTGAAATTTTGAAAAATGCATTAAAAAGGAGACAAAAGTCATACTCGAAATTGAATTGATTTTTTTCGATTTTTAGCCCCCTTTTAGTCCTTAAGTCTATATTTTCTGTTTCATAACGCACGCTTTAATTTGGCGAATAAATAGATTAAAAGGAATCTTATAGTATTATAATATCATAAATCCAGACTTTAAGTTATCCACGTTCAGTTAAACTCTCAAAAGTAATTTAAAATATATTTTTCTTGAAAGCACAAAAATTAGACTTGAAATGTCTTTTCTCCACAAATATAGTATTTATATGATCTTGTTCATAAATCTTTAAGGATAACTCAATTGAAAATTCAATTGTGATCTTAACTGAGATCTTGTACCAACATATCTAAAAAATGTTATAAAAAAATCATGTTTGTGACGTTAATTTGTAGCACTTTTTTCTTATTTATCAAGGCAAAATTTTTTATAATTACTTGATAACTCTTGCATACTCTTATAAATTCTTTTTAAAGGCTGACTTTATCATTTGCTTCAGATTACGAATTTTGGGTCATACAACCCCAATGGTTATATTTCTCAAACAGGAAATTGATCGGATTCAAATAGTTATTAATCTTGTAAAAGCTACATTATCTAATTTAATTCTCGCTATTGAAGGGGTGATAATCATGAACGAGGTAAATTTCTTTATAAATTTTATTTATGGTTATGATTGTTATAAAGATCAAATAACAACTTGATAAAATATTTTTGCAGAATTTAAGGAACGCACTTGACTCTATTTTTGATGCTAAGATTCCAGATTCATGGAAATCAAAATCATGGGAGTCAAGTACCCTTGGATTTTGGTTTACTGAGTTAACAGACCGAAATCAACAGTTTTCTCAGTGGCTTTTTTTTGGAAGACCTAACAAATTTTGGATGACAGGATTTTTCAATCCTCAAGGTAACTACTTTTATTTTAAAGATACATAACAAGTATTTAAATTTTACAGGAATAAGTTTATCTGATTCGTTTCACTCTTTTAGTTTAATATACGAGAGCATGACAAAATCTTCGTCTTTCTAGTGTACTAGTGTAGTACTAGTGGCAACGTTCATTGGGCAAAACTGAGCTCTGTCAGTTGGCTAAGATTGTAAAATTTATTTATTAAAACAGATCCATTTCAACTTTTCATTTTTAACTTGTTCGTCAAATCAATTTTCTCCTTATTCGTAAAGGTTTTAAACGTTATTAAAATTAATTATACGAATACTTCAGATTACAGAGATTAATAATATGAAGGTTTGTTTTATTTCTCAAGTATTCCAGACGTAATTGTTCCACTCATTTACAATCTGCTATAAAAAGTCGGGATCACCGTTAAATAAATCGATTTTCGGTTTGCTATAGATTTAAGGCTATGTTCAATGGCAAATTCAAGGTCACCATTAGATTCCCCGTCATAAAATACGTTGGATACGGGGGTTTTAATTATTTCCTCGCTAATTCTGCTTGATATACAGAGGTTCCCATAATTTTGTGACACCCTGTATGTATATTTAAGCAAGTACAGATCTTTTTTCTACTTCTCAAAAGTTCAAATCGACATTTTACATATTTTCATAATACACGTGTATAAGGGTCGAAAGAAAGCGTTTTTTGGGATCTTAGAAACATAAAAAAATCCGTGGACATGGCAAGTTTTGATAGTGTTTTTGTTTATACGGGCAAACCTTGGTATTCGCGGTTTTTGATGATTAATTAATATTTTTTGAAAATTAAAAAAAATTTTTTTAAAATGTCCCTATCGCGAAACGTGAACCTATTGATAGCTTAAATTATAGTTGATATACTTTTTTGCTAGAAATTGTGTAAGAAAGTCAAGTTTCAGAAACTCAAAGCAATGAGGACGTAATACGTGAGCCAGAACCCGTACTTACTTCCAAAATTATGAGGAATATTATGGGAGATGCCGAACGTCTCATTGAAAAAGCATTAAGTTATGATCCCATTACTCGGAGCATTTAGTTTAAAGAAGATATTAAAAAATCATTATAGTGCTATAAAAATTTGAACAAAGATCTATTAAGCAGAGCAAAGCAACAAAGCTTAATTCAATATTTTTTCAAATTATAAATAAATTTTCATCATAAATTTGATTTTCCGAAAAACAAAATTTTTTACTTATGCATAAATAAAAATTTTGGCTGACCAAACCTTCCTTTTTCCATAACAACAATGTTTCCGTATTAACGGTTTTTCGGAACTTTTTTGGAACCGAACCCCCGCGAATACGAAGGTTCACCTGTGTAATCTTTTGTGCGCCGTATATGAAATAATGTGGTTTCAGCATTGAAAATCACGTTAAAAATTAGAAACTCCGGACAATTTTTCGAAGCAAGTTTAAAATAGAATTCGAAAACCCCATTCCCGAAGTATTTTTTTACAAGGAATTCAATGGTGACCTTGAATTTGGTATTGAATATAACCTCAAAGCTACAGCGAACCAAATATCTATTTTTCAAATGGGAACGCCTAATCTTTATTGAGGATTTAAAAAAAGCGTAAAATTTTGCGTTAGAATTCCTATTTTCTTTTTTTTTCAAGATCATTTTAAGGATACTAGGATTATAAATAAATTCTTCATTTTAAGTTGATGTTAGTTGAATAAGCATTTTATTTGTTTCTGTGGTGCCCTACTTATGAAGTACCTCTTATAAATACAGGATTTCTGACGGCCATGAAACAAGAAGTTACTCGAATGCATAAGGGATGGGCTCTCGATGGTGTAGTACTTCACAATGATGTAACGAAATATTCTCCAGATGATATCAAAAGTTCGCCACCTGTAAGTAAAAATTTTATTTATTATTATTAATTTTTAATCATATTCCTCAAATCATATTGATATCGCAGAAAAATTGGATGTCTTTCAGTGTAGATACCGTTTTTTTCAAGTTTTTTTGTAATAAAAGTTCCAATAAAATAACTGAAATATCTGTTATACTCCAAATTAGAAGACATTCTTTTTCCGGTTGCCAGACCTTTGTTTGTCTTTAAATTTTCAACACAACAAGGAAAATTGCGCATTAACAATCTACAACAAGCACTAACTCCGCAGATACAAATAGTTTTAATTTGCCATAGAATCTGCAGCTCTTGGGGTTTCCAAGAGCATGTTAAAAAATTAGAAACATATTCAAGTCACAAAAATTTTATAAATTACTTTTTAGATATTCTAGCCATAATCTCTTTTGAGTGAGTAAATGAAAAGAGAGGTAACCTATTTTAATTGTAAAGACAACATTATTAAAATAATGAGTGCATGCTATCGTAAAGGTGAGTACCCAGCGAGTCCGCATCGGACCGCTAACATCGGTGTGTATGACTTCGGGATTAGTTATGTTGCATACGGTCTGTACCCCACAAAATCGAAAAATTTGATTAATTTATATCTTTTTTTCTAAATCGAATATCGAAAAACAGCTCTATGGGAACCTTCATTTTTTGCTCTGAATAGCAGGTAAAAAAAAATTTTAGCTAATTCCACCTACTAGATCTCCCGGAAAACGTGTTTGAAATTTCCACACGTTTCCCTGGCTTGAAATTTTCAAACACGTTTTCCGGGAAATCTCGTCGGTGGAATTAGCTAAAATTTTTACCAGCAATTCAGAGCAACAAAATAAAGGTTCCCATAGAGCCGTTTTTTGATATTCGATTTAGAAAAAAAGATAAATTAAACAAATTTTTCGACTCTGTCGGTAAAAATTTTGTGGTACAGACCTCTTTAATCCAAAGCTGAAAGGGTTCTCAGGTCATTTTTGCTACTGCGCAAGTTTACATTGATCGATGTTTTCGATCTGTATCTGTGTCTTCAATGCGTTTTGCATGTCTCCTTGCGAACGTAGTTTTGAGAACTTTGGAGTTCAAATGACCGAGTCACGAGTGCCATTCGTTCATCGAAACTATGATTTTTGAAAATGTGGTAATGCTGCATGACTCCTCAACATTGTTTAAGAAAAATAAATCGCCTATTCAATAAGCCTGAGCTTGAATCTCACTGTTGGAATTGAGAACCGCGGCACGATTTTTATTGTAGTTTACATCAAAATCTGCGATCGTAGTTTACTTGACAGATCCCGTTCATTTTAAAGTATCCATCGCCTTTGGCACACATGTCTGCTGCAGCGTTACTGGCGAGGTGTAAGCGGCTTTTAGTATACGATGAGTTTTGAAAAAAGCCCGTATTGCTGCATACGTGGGATATGCTCCCGCTATCCAAGCACCATCCAGTGTTCATTGTTGCACCGGTAAAGAAACACAGATCATCACCTTTCGACTCTAGTAGGCTTTTCTTTTTCTTGAAACAGTCCGATTCTTTGTGCCTTTTTTTGAGTAGACGCATTTATATGTTGGCTTTTGTTTTTGTGATGTTGTGATTCCATGCATGAATTTTGAAGAGAAACCATCTACCGTATGATTATAGTTTGATCGCGTATTTGTGAAGGTGACCGAACTATGGTGGTCGTCGTCTTCTCTGTGACGAGATCTGTGCTCCTCTAGTATTTTGGTTTTCAGAACTCGATTGTGTATCTAAAAATCTCAAAACTGTTTGTAAGTCTGTGCAGCCGCATGATTGGTAGTAGATCTTCAAGCTTAGCTCCTGTCGAAAAATGAATAAAAATGCATTTAGAGACAAATTTTAACGATTTGACGCCAAAACATATAAATATGCTCTGGTATGATTAAGTCAGAAAATATAAATTTTCCATGTATATTTTACAAAAAATCTATAGAGTGCATAAAATTACATAAAAATACATATAAATAATTAATCGGTACCGTGTCTATTCGAAAAAGACTCTTAAAATTAGAAAGTGAGCATGTGTAAAGATTCTAACTTAATGTAAGACAACGCAACTCATGAAAAGTACTAAAAGATACAATATTACGACTTCGCTGTCTTAAGTTTAATTATTATAATAATGAGGATTTTCAATTTAAGCCATTAGAGATGTGCTCTGTACTTTATCTCCATTTTTAAAAAGAATATAATATATTTCATGTGTCAAAAATGTATGTGTATTTATGATGTTCTTTCATTTATTACAGGAAGGGGTGTATGTATACGGCTTATTCTTAGAAGGAGCAGGTTGGGATCGAAAAAATTGTAAGCTGACTGAAGCAATCAATAAGATCCTCTATACATCAATTCCAGTAATTCACATTTATGCTTTGTACAACAAAGCTGAAAAGAATACAAAACTATATATTGTAAGATTCAATTATTATTTTTATTCAATATTCCGTTTCACTTCAATAATAGGACATTTCATTTTTTAGTGTCCAGTGTACAAAAAGCCAGCTCGAACAGACCGAAATTTTATAACTTCTCTTTTCTTGCAAACGGAAAAAGTGCCGGACTTTTGGACTCTTCGTGGCGTAGCGTTATTGTGTGATATAAAATAATTTAACCAACACAATAAAATAGGATCTATGAAGGAAAATTGATTTTTAATATATTTCTGAATAGTGTTATCTAATTACAACATTTTTCTTATTACAAATTTATCGCAAAATATCTTGCTAAAATCTTAAAAAAAGTCTTTTAATTAATTACAAACAATAAATGGCCTTTCTTTATTCAAAATTTAGTGTACTTCGAAAATGATTCAGAAATTTGTTCATTTTTACTGTGATTTACAATGTATGAATAATAATAAAAATTTTTTTATAATTTTTTTTTATACTTTGCTGGCTAGGCCCCAGTAAAAAGGTTTGGTAAGATCTTACGTAGGAACTTGCTTAAGGTGGTAGGTAAGAAGTTACGTAAGTTCTTACGTAATTTCTTACGTAATTTCTTACGTAAATTCTTACGTTCGATTATCAGTCAATTTTCTTACGTAAACCAGGTTCAACTTGAACTCGGCGATGACTTTCTTCAGAAAGTTGAACTTGTTGTGGGAGAGCCTGGGTGAAGTAGAGTGGACCACCCGTATCGTCATTATCACTAAAAAATCACGACTATCTGAAGAAAGTCATCTCCGAGTCCGGATCCTAACCTAGTGCCCATCCAAAGTGAGAGCGCAAGCAAGATTTTCAACTAATAATTACATTGTTTGAGTAGTTTTTATTTTATGTTAATATAAATGTAGTAAGATAAAAGCACTTGAAAAAATTGCATACACACATTTCATTAATATAACTTTTTTGTTAACCCTTCTATATTCAATGAATGGCTCAAGTGGTAGGGCGCTGGACTTTTAAGCGACTGATCACCGGTTCAATCCCAGGTCCCGGGAAACTTTTTCACTTCTCTAAAGTTTAAAAATAATTATACTCTAAAGTATTACGTAAAAAATTTCGAAAATAACTGGCAATTCCTAATTTTTTAAAAAAATAATATTTTACTGCGTAAAAAATTCCAGGTAAGAACTTACGTAAGTTCTTACGTAAGAAAATTGACTGATGATCGAACGTTAGAAATTACGTAAGAACTTACGTAAGTTCTTACCTACCGTCTTAAGCAAGTTCCTACGTAAGATCTTTCAAAACTTTTTTACCAAGGCAGGAGACCACAAAAAAGTTTGCAGAGCATCTGGTGAACCGGAGATGAAAGGCTCTCCTTGTAAGTGGTTACGTTGGAGATCGCCAATCATTGCACCGTGCAAAGTTGCAGTAGTATCTTCGTGATGTCCTGATTAGATAGTTTTGATTTTTCTATTCTTTCCTGGAAGTGTACACGGCATGCCTGACTAGTGGTTTCTTCCCGAGACCATGGAAGAGGCAAAAGCTCGTTGCCGAAGCTGGGCAGGCCACCCGAGGATCCGTCATCCTACCACCCGTTTTATCTCTTATAGCTTCTTATGTCACTGCCACGACCCGTGAGGCGGTCAGAGAGGCAAGAGACCGCCGTGAGTACTGTGGTGTTGTCACTTATTGCGTCTAAAACGCGTTCATCTCGACATGGTGGAACAATATCCTCGCTGGAATGAATCCGCACACCTGAGTACTTGCAGAGAATCAACAGCTACTTCCAGGTCAGAGTATTCGAATACAAAACCGACGATGGAACGGAGTCCTGCAGCATCACAGCAGGGGTCCCACAGGGCTTGGTCCTCGGCCTGATACTGTGGAACATGATGTAGGACATCGGTTTGCACCTGAGACTAGATTGATCTACCAGAGCTGAAAGATACCGCTCCGCAGAGCAAAGCAGAAAAATGCCGATTCGCACTCCAAGAAAAAAATGCTGCTTCGACGCTCTGGGTCTCAAGGGGCCAAGAGAAATAATATTTGCAGCTCTGGCGTTAGAAACCTGCGATTTTATCGCAGTACCACTGAACGCCAAGAGATACAAAGTGCTATACGATGTGGGAGCACGGATATCACTGGTAGGGCCAGAAATTTCAAAAGAGTAGCAAATAAATTAAAGAGCCGCACGACGACAATGACTATGCCATGTGCGCCGATCTATAGATGGCAAGTGCGAAAAAATGACGTGGAAAGCGATGAGTTATCTCGACCATGATATTATTCCAGGAGCGGTTTTTGAGAATTTGTGGATGATAGATGCTCAGACGAAAAAAAACAACTGGCGCGCACGCAAAAGACCTTGGTGGCCATTCTGAAGCAGTAAATGCTGAATATGCAAGTCTTGCGAGCATTAATGATGTTATTCCCGTTTGCGTATGGAACGAGCAGCAGCTGGATGATGCTACAATGTGCGAAGGACTCTACGAGCTAAGAAAAAGCCAGAGTTTGGAAAGGTAGAAAGGTGAGTGAGTATGCGACTTTGACACCTCCACGTGACCCTTGCGGAAACAAGAGAAGAAGAAAAGCAATCATTGGTACACTTGAAGGCAAATCTGCTGCAACCGTAGCGCGAACTGACATAAGTTTGAAAAGAGATGTAGTGATTAGAGAGAAAAAGGTGATGCTTGTAGCGCAGCTCAACATGAGCCCAGGGCTAAAGCTCTGCGTGTTTCCAGTTGCTGTGAAAGCGATGCTAAGGCAGAAACCAGACATCATGTACATGTAGTGGGCTATTCCACAACAGGTGTTGCAGGCCAAAAAAATGAAGTTGAAACTAATCATGTACTCTTCAAGAACACAATGAAAAATGAAAATCCTGAACATCTCAGCCCTCTAGGTCCAACCCTATTGAATTTTCAGGGTCTCAAAGTTGGATTTTCATGTTTTGAGGATATTTTGCTTGTTACTCTGTTTTTCTGGGGTGCATATGAAAAAATTGCTGAACCATGTTTTTTCATGTAAAATTCGATGTAGAATTCAAATCTATACTCAAAAATGACATTCATAACCTCAAAACCCCTTAAAATAGAGACAACAGTGTAAAATACCATGAAAGTCAAAA
>CACVKI010144539.1:2877-65353 GCA_902732785.1 Trichogramma evanescens
AATAATAATAATAATAAACATGATTAAACCAATGTGAAATTTCAACCGAAAATCAAAGATGTAACAAAATATATTATCGACGTAGGATAAGTAAGAAATTAGGAACACAACATGTATAATTTCGCTTTTAAGTAATTCTGTATATTTGTAGAAATTAACTTTATATTTTTTCTTCTTCTTTTACTATGTACATAGTATGTAAGGTCAAATTTTAAATAATGTAGACTAAGGCTGTTATGTATCAATACAAAAGCCAATAAACGAATTTAAAAAAAAAAATTCTTTCCACTTACCGAGCACAGGGCTCTCATCCCATGTATAGCTTCAAAATTAATTAATTTATATTTACAAATTATTAAATAAAATTCATTCCATTGCGTATCTCATCTCGTGTCCAATTGAACTATTAAAATTTTTTCATAAATTTTACATTTTTATGGAAAGATGCAAATATGCCTTGAGACGCTCATACATTTACTCCCTCGCGGATTGTACTTATATCCAATCAGCGGAAGAAGCAGGAGAAGCTGCGCTACTGCAGCCGAGTCTTCGAGTGGAACGAGCTGCTCCTGAGCGCGATCGGCCTCTACCCGGGCAAATTCAGTTTCGCCCGTTTCTACCTGAATCTCGCCTACTTCACGGCGGCGATGGGCCTCGAGTACCTCGACCTCGTGCTGTCGCTCGGCGACTTCGAGCGCGTCGTCCTGAATCTGACGGAGAACGCCGCGTTCACGCACATCTACGCTTACACGCTGTCGCTGTGGCTCGGCAACCGCGAGATAGGCCAGCTGCTGGGCCAGGTCGCGAGCGACTTCGCCGCCGACTACACGGACCAGGAGATCGCGACGCTGCGCCGGTACTACTTCAGGGCTCGAGTGTTCATCGAGTTTCTCTTCGTCAATCTCTTCACCACGGCCTCGTCGTACTTCATGCAGCCGTTCACCGGCCAAATGGATCAAAGTGAGATTTATCGAGCTCCGCGCGTTGAAGCCCGATGATTCAATCCCGATTCTCGCGCAGTTCTGGGATACGTGCGCGGATCATCGGCGAACTCGAGCATCGTGTACCAGCTGCCGTACCGATTCCACGCGTTTCACCGAGTCGACGAGCCGGCGAGCTACCTGTGGACCAGTGCCGCCTACGCGCCCTTCGTCCTCGTGACCTTTTTCAATCAGAGCAGCGGCGAGTGCTGCCTCATCGCTCTGGTGTATCACGTCGCGGCGCAGATGGCCGTGCTCGCCTCGCGAATTCGCGGCATCGAGCCAGGTAACAACAACTGCACCGAGCAATTGGCCAACTGCTTGAGACGACACGCGCGCCTGCTCAGGTATACACCGTTGAAAATATTTACTTAAAATTTCGTCGCGTCGGAGCAGATAGGTGGCTCCATAAACTGTTGTGCGATAAAAGTAAATTATTTTTAATCGTGCTCACGATTCTGTCACTTTTTTAAAACTATTTTAAATCAATTTTCGAACAATGAATATGAAGTCATGAAAGCCATGCTCTGACTTATATAAAATTATTTTGACTTTGCCACTTGCTGATTTACAGTAATAGGTGCTTGCCATCTAGTGGTGAATGCGGGTTTTAATTATATATAAAATATCACAACTTTTTTGAGTATAACTTCAATCAAAATGATTAATTTTTGCTTTAAAAATAGTAAACGTGATTGAATTTTCATTCAGTTTTTGTGCAGTTTATGTAAAATAAGTATGTAAATCGGTACCGATCTGCGATAAGCCGCTAATTGTATAATTGACTCTATTGATCGAGTCTTATATAGAATGGGCCAGCAGATAAACGAGGTGTTCAGCGCGATGCTGCTCGTCCACTTGACCGGCATCATACTGCTCGTCTGCCTGGTTGGCTACCAGCTGCTTTGGGTTCGTTTCATATATATACTTGGGTGAAAAATTGCTTATCTTACAACGATTAATCCCGGCATATTGTATAACTGCACGAAAAGTGTTTAGCGAACGGAGAGTACGCCCTGCTGCCGTCCTTCGTCGTCTGGATGTGTCTGTTGCTGGTGTCGCTCTACGTTCACTGCACCGTCGGCGAGACCCTCATAACCGAAGTGGGTGTATGCGTTTACAGTCTCTCGATTCTACCGAGGAAGAAAATCTTCTTTTCTTTTTTTGTTGTTGCAGAGCGACAGACTGCACGGGGCCTACTACGACTGCCGCTGGAACGAGATGCCACCGAGCACGGCCAAATGGATCGTACTGGCGATGGCTCGCTCATCCAGGACTTTGACCTTGAACGCCGGCAGTTTCAGTACTCTCAGTCTCGCCACTTATACAAGCGTGAGCTTTTGTTATTATACGTGTATAGTGATCCGATTCGTACTCACTCTCGATGCATATTTCCATTTCAGAGCCTCAAAGCATCCCTGGGATATCTGTCGGTATTCAGAACCGTGATGCAGAGTGAATCTTAACGATCTACAAATTTGACATTATTTCATGTTTTTCTGTAACTTTGTTTTACCGCAAAGTTCGAAAAACCAATTTGTGTAATCTGCACGACGAAACAAGTAGTATTATTAAAATAGCTCGAATAAATTATTGACAAAACTTTCGAGCATAGAATTACCGATCAAAATTATTTCTTTCCGCAGAATTTTCTGCGCGTCATTTTTGCAGTTATTTCGATATACTCTGTAGTTTTTTTTTACGTACCGATCAGCGAAATTGCGTCTCGATTCAAAGATGTACCTATACAGCAATTAGTCAACGGGCGCGCTGCAATTAGCTTGGCCGTGTATAATTTGTCTCAGCTCGCTCGATCCGGGCGCTCTACAGAAACAATAATAACAATGATTACTCGGCGAAAATACATGGTAAAAGTAAGTCGTAGGTGGATCGCGGGGCAATTAATCAATGGCCTCGCGGTGTCTTCGACGGGGGAGCAAAAAATAAATATTGACTCGTCGATACGGCTAATGGTCCGCGTGCAAGCGTTTTGTCAATTTACGGAAATAACAGGCCGCGATCATGGAGACTTTGAACGTAAAGGTAAACTTTATATTCTCAACAAATACACACTGTACTTGGATCTATATTTTCTAAAGCTATTACGTCTTTTAGGAGAATCAAAAAAAGCTCGATAAGATAGCTCGAGTATTTCAATGGAACCGGCGCCTCATGTCGTTCCTCGGCCTCTGGCCCGACAGTCCCAACGTCCTCCTCTTCGTTCTGACCTTCGGCTATTACTCCTACGACATGCTCCTCGAGTACATGGACCTGCTGGTCTACATCGACCGACCGCAAAACGTCATGCTGAATCTCATGGAGAACATGGCGTTCACGGAGATATTCGTGCGCATACTCATGCTGCGCGTCTGGAATCGTCAGTTCGGCGAGCTGCTGGCCGCGGCCGCGAAGGACTTCGAGGCCAAGGGCTACGACACGGACGAGGAGGTGGCCAAGTTCGTGCCCTTCTACGCCAAAGCCAAATCGTTCATGAAGCTGCTGATAAGCAACA
Organism: Trichogramma evanescens; assembly: GCA_902732785.1. Classification (NCBI taxonomy): domain Eukaryota; kingdom Metazoa; phylum Arthropoda; class Insecta; order Hymenoptera; family Trichogrammatidae; genus Trichogramma; species Trichogramma evanescens. The sequence continues at coordinate 6,370 of CACVKI010144539.1, forward strand.
CGGCCTTCACCGCCACGTCCTTCTACGTGAAGCCACTTTTGGGACAGTTGGGCCCGGGTAAGTTTTCTCATTATGCCAGCTGATATAAACGCTCGCGTACTCGAGCTTTTTGCTCAAGTTATGGATTACTTCCGGGCGAACGGCGAGCCCAACTCGACGCTGATATTTCTGCTGCCCTATCGCTTCTACGTCCTGTACGAGCTCGACGACGCGCCCACGTACTTCTGGACCTACGGCTCGTATCTGCCCTTCGTCTTCATCAGCGGCTTCGGTCAGAGCGCGGCCGACTGCCTCATGGTCACCCTGGTCTATCATCTGTCCGGACAGCTGGCCGTGCTGTCGATGAGGATCGAAAAGATCGACGGCGACGCCAAGCAACTGCGTCGTCACGTGGCTCGCCACGCCAAATTACTCAGGTGAGTCTTCGCATGCGTTTGTATTGTCATTCATATTTTTACGGACTCTAACTTTTTAGGATGGGTAAAATCATAGAAGAGGCCTTCAGTGCTATCGAGTTCGGTCATTTGATCGGAGCCACGTCGCTCGTCTGTCTTCTGGGATATCAAATTTTAGTGGTATTATAATAATATGATTGACCGTGGTAGAAATTTTCAACATTTTATGGCTACTGCATAAGGCAAACAAATAAGTTTCTTGGAAATAAAAAGAATTAAAAGGTCTGGACGGGCATCGAAGGAAACGTTTTTTTCAACATTGCAATGGACCGCGAAAATAACACAGCGATGCTGCCGCTTTAAAACCTTACTCTAACTTATACAGTTATTTTGACTTTGACACTTGCAGATTTACAGGTAATGATACTCGCCATCTAGTGGTGGATGCCGAAAATGATGTAATCACGTTTGAAGTGGTTGAACATTTTCAATTTCAGGCTTATTTAATATGCGATCAATATTTTTAAGATAACTGTAATAGAAAAATCACTGAAAGTAAGCGTATAAATAGTAGTTTTTTTCAAAAAATTTAAATAATAATTTTTCAGTAATTGGGCCATTATTATTGATGAAAATTTCTATCAGTGTGCAAATGACATTATTTACTTATACTCTATGGCGTAATTTCGTTTCTAGTGCATAGCGATCGGAGAGTACTCAGTGCTGGTCTCCTTATTCGCTTTCATCTTTTTGGTCCTGCTCGTTCTCTACGCCCACTGTACAGTCGGTGAAAGTTTAATCGCGGAGGTGCGAGGCGGTGGTTTTTCTCGATCACGACGATCAGCTCACGTGACGATCGATCGAGATTATGTATATTTTCATTTCTCATATATTTCCAGAGCAATCGAGTTTGCGAGGCTTACTACAATTGCAATTGGATCGATATGAGGCCGGAGAACGCGAGACTGCTGATACTGTGCATGGCCAGATCGCAGAAACCCCTGCGCTTGACCGCCGGCAAATTTACTGATCTGTGCTACCAAACTTTTACCGACGTAAGAGACTTCTCCGATTGTTTGTTCTGTGCTTCTGGCTTATGTAATAATGGCTCATTACGCTTCATTACAGTCAATCAAAACATCCATGGGATATTTATCGGTATTGAGAGCGGTCATGTAGTTTTGAGAGTGGAATTTTTGGAATTCAATAATAAAGGTTACATCACGTCTTGCAAAACGTATCGCACACTCCCACAGCAAAAACCAGTCAATGAATTGAAGATAAAAAAATAAAATTTCAACTATCACTCGAATCTCAATGGATTAAGGAAGTAGAAAGGAATGCGAAATGTTTATTCAGAAACGTAAAATAATTACAAAATTGTATTTATTTGCAGTTAAGAAAACCGGATATTTTTTTTATTCCTAAGTTGTCATGCTACAATAATTCTACATATTTATAGTACCTGACGCAAGGATAGAATAAAGCAATATAAACGTGAGCTGCATGTGTATAACATTTACATACACGCGCTTTTTTTTCATCGTACCTATCTGTGATTGGAGATAAAAAAAATGAAAAAAAAATTCTATGAAATGACCGTTAAAATATATAGGCATGCAGCTAAAGTGCCATTCAGAAATTATCATAGTAAAAGTTCATGTACATTATTACTTATATTAGTGACGGACGGAATGTTCGATTTTCCTTGTTTTACAATCTTATACAGTGTACGAGTTTAATGAATGTATCCTAAAATTTTCTCTGACTTATCATACTGATCCTCTCGCATACAATTTTTTCTTCCGCGCAAATTTAGTACAGTACAATAGTAAACAATTTTCATTCTCCTTTAATAAAGATGAGAAAAAAAATTGACCGAGTTTATTAACCAGTTGTGCATTAATATATATGTACAAAATTTGCTATACTTTACTACAATTAGAATAAAATTTACGTTTCCTTAATCTTGTATTTTTAACATGATAAGCAAGTTATAAATTGCTGCGATGGAAATCGTTCGATGATACATGTATTATTTACAAATGATGAGAACATGCGCGCTTAAAGCCAAATTTCGATTAAAAAAAAATTGTTGGCCATGAATATCTAAACGCTACAATTCGAATTCAAAAGTGTATATAATCCTAGCCATACAAAAGTATTAATATTTTACAGCCCTGTTTATGATTAAATTACACTTAAGGTTTACAGACTAAAACCTTCAATTTGAATGGATCTGCTAATCGACACTTTAATTTTAAGTACATGAGACGAAAAGATGAGAATGGCACCCTGAGTCGAAGAAGCACGGTATTATGCGGATCTGTCAATTACACTGTGCTTAACCGAACGATATTGAATTTTCCTACACGAGACTGCGCTTTAATACGTGACATACATTTTCCGTGAAATCCTACATGCAGTCTTTGTAGCACAATTCAACGCTTTTTGCTCCACTTATGCTAGCAGCTGTTGTACGCCGATGCGAAGGTCCAATTATTTACAAGTATAAAAATTGTTGCTTCGACGATCGCAGTGCGTAAAATACTTTACAGAGTTTATTTAAATTTTCTAGTCTAGTTAAGTACAAGTTATATCGCTAGGCTTATGAATAATACTATCTTGTAAAAGGAAGCTAATTTAGCCAAGTCTGTCGATTATCAGTCAGTTGATTATTTTCTTCATAATCAAATTTTCTCCAATGAATTCTCTCGGTTGTCACAATCTACGATTAGGTCGATTTTGGCAGGTTCTTTTCACTGGGTATCGTTTGAGAGTTGTGTCCTCCAGCTTTGGGCGAAGGAATCGGTGGAGCCGAAGATTTGACTGCCATGCTGCTATTACCGTGGCTGATTTTTCTGGGTGATTTGGGAGCCAGATCCATCATCGAAAAACTACTGGAAGAATACTTTTGCTTCATAAGTGAACTGCTGTAGCCGCTAACTGAACCATTACTGCTGGCACCCGTTGCGTTGGATGCCGCAGCCATCTCGCTCGATGGTTGTTGTTTCGAGACAAAAGCTTTGGTTTGTTTCAGCAAGTGATGATCGTTGCAAAGTGCCGAGATCAAAGGTAGATCAAGATTACGACTTTTCTCTCGCAAGCTCGTGATATCGAGCATGACGTCACTTTGTTCTTGCTGTTGCTGTTGTTGTTGCTGTTGCTTCTGATGCTGCTGCTGCTGCTGCTGCTGCTGCTGATGTTGTTGCTGCTGTTGATTACTGTTTTGTTCCAATTTACGAATTACTGCGGAGGAAGACTGATCTGGCAGTGCAACAGGAAGCTTGGCTTGAGGTTTCATTGGTAGTCTCGCTTGAGGCTTTGGCTGATATTGCGGTGGATCAACTGGATTAGGTGCTGGTGGCTTGGGACCAATTTTTGGCTCCAACGTACTGCTACGATACTTGGGCAGCGGTGGTTTATTTGGAGTTGTCAAAGTCTGTGAGTAAAAGAATCATAATTTTACAATGTTTTAGTTTTAAGTTATCGAAGCAGATTTAAATAATCGAGTCTTACCTGAATATCGTAGGGCGGCGGCGGAGGTGGCGGTGGTAATCTTCTGTGAGGCTGCAACTTCGGTGCCTCGCTCCTCGCTAGAGACAAAGACGCCAAGGAACTGGTCATAGGCTCCTCGATGCCCTTGAGGATGTCTCCGTAGCTTCTCGACAAGTTCTGATGCTTCTGAGCCACCAGCCTTGAGCTAGTCGGAGGTAGCGGTGGCGGAGGAGGAGAGGCGTACAGATCCTTGCTGCCGCTCGAGCAGGTCAGGCCGCTGTACAGAGAGCTCGTGCTCGCGGCGTACTGACTACTCGGATTGCCGTAGAGCATACTGTTGGTGTCGCTGAGACTAGTGAGATTTTGATTGGACGCCGACAGTGACGAATTGTAGGCCAGATACGGCGTGCTGCGATACAGCATCGACGACTTTTGCAGCGGGTACGGCGGCGGAGGTGGATAGTGCGCCATGGCTGCGATGATCGAGCCCTGCTTCGCGTCCATGTACTCCTGGTGAGACAGAGCTGGATCCTTCAGCGGAAACATGACGTAATCCACGTCCGAGTACAGCTGCTGCTTGTACTGCTCGAGCTGAGACCTCGTGACCGGCTGACCGGTGTAGACCTTGGCGTGAGGTGCCGTTGGAGGTGGCGGTGGAGCGGTCTCCGGCGCGGGAGGCGGTGGCGGTGGATGCCGCTGCAGCGTCTGATGATGATGATGATGATGTTGCTGCTGCTGCTGCTGCTGCTGCGGATCCGATTGTTGACGCGGAGGCTGCTGATGAGGTGGCGTGTAGTGCGGCAACAGCACCGGACCCGTGCGCGTCGCGTGAACGTCCAGGTAATTATTCGGACCAACGACGAGAGCCGCCACTGGGGCGTGCACCGGCGTGGGTTTCATCTTGTCACCTGGATACGTTGGCGGCTGTATGCGCACCGGTGGTGGCGGAGGCGGTGGTGGTTCTCTGTTTCAATCAAATTATCATTTAGCATTCTCATTCGTAAATTGATATTTAATAAAATTGAAATATGTTGCGCTTACCTTGGCATCACAGCGTCGTTTCTTGGCGGCGTGGGTGGTGGCATCTCGAAGCGTTCCCTCGGATAAGCCGGCGGTGGAATCGGTGGACACTGTTGCTGCTGCACCGGCACGGTGCCAGGATACGGCGGTGGAGGCGGCAATATCCTCTCGCTGTCGTTTCTCGGTGGCGGAAGCGGCAACCCTCCCCTCTCGCTGTCGTTTCTCGGCGGTGGCAGTGGCATGACGAGCCTCTCGCTGTCGCTCCTCGACGGTGGCGAGGGTGGCTTGGGTGGTGGCATGCGCACGTAATCGCAGTTGGACTCGAGCGAGGAACCGACGCTCTTTCTCTCGGGATATTTGCCCACTATCAGGTCGGTGAGATCAGTGGCCGAGAGCAGTGGGAGCTTTCCGTTGGGCGGGTCGCTTCCGTCACCGCGAAAACTGCCGACACTGAGAATACTGTTGCTTCGCGATCTGCCCTGCTGCTCGTCATCGGCCCCGATGTTGTTAGCCTCAGCTTGCTCCACCGCGTTCAACTTGGCCTTCAGGGTAGGCTGATCGGTCTCGTCGTCACCCTGGCACAAACTATAGATCGGCTCGTGCTCGTTACCGCCGCTGTAGCAGGAGCCCGAGGTCTCGGAGCGCAGTCCGCTGTGTATGGTGTAGAAGCCCGATGTCACGGAGACCTCGTCGGTGGTGGACTGCACCGAGGACTCGTAGGTGGCGGTGTCGCGATCGTCGTTGATCTCGCTGTTGCTCGTCGGCAGGGTGTAGACGCCGCTCGTCTCGCTGCCCACGTCCGTCGTCGAGGCGTACTTGTTGATGTTGTTGGCGGCGTCGCAGCGATCGCAGAGATTGTCGGTGGACAGGCGCAGCTGCGACGAGTAGCCGTGCTCGAGATTCGAGCTGGCGGTCGAGACGGGCCGCCTCCTGCCGGTGGCCGCGGCCGCGGCGCGCAGCAGGGCAGCCGTGGCCGAGCCAGCGGCCAGTCCGGCGGAAGAGGGTCCGTTCGAGGAGCCGTTCGTGGACAGGTTGACGACGACGGTGCTGCAGGTGCTGCTCGACTGGGAGCCAAGGGCGAGCGAGGCATTGCTGCTGTTCTCGGCCGTGTTGTTGTTGGTGGCGGTAACGGTGCTGGCGTTGGACGCAGCTATGGACTCGTTGTGGGTCTTGTTCTTGCTCGGAGGGTCTTCGCTGGGCAGCGGAGGAGCCGCGTCGGGCTCGTCCTCGCTGTGCACCCGGTCGCTCACGATGCCCGAGGTCGTGTTGGAGGACGTCGTGGACACCAGACTGATGCGCTGATCCGTGCGGGAGCCGCGCGTCCTCATGGACAGCTTGCAGCGCGCCGGGTACATGTAGCAATCACGAAGCACGTTGCGCTCTGTGTGGACCAATGAAACATTATTAATCATCGGATCGTCTTTAGCGTTAGCAGGAGCAGTTAGTAAGCGATACGCACCTTCCTCCTCGCGCCTCTTGGCCTCGGAGACGCGCGGCGCTATGGCCATGAAGAACTGATGGGTGTCCCGACAGAGAGCTAGCAGGAGCTTGCTCTTGTCGTCACAGCCGCTGAACAGGGTGAGCTTGCTCGGCTGGTCCACGGCCCGGATCTCGAACTTCTTGCGATCGAAGCCGAGCTTGCCGATGTTGTTCCAGGTGAAGACCTGGGGCTCGCCCTCGTCGGCGTAGACGCGAACGCCCCGGGCGCAGATGGCCAGGAGAGCTCGGCCGGGGCCCTGCTCGCTCTTGCTTCGTCGCAGCCGGTAGAGGTGCGCGTTGAGCGGAGCCTCCAGCAGCACGGCCTCGCGGATGTAGGAGAGCTCGGCCTCCTCGCGGCTGAGGCCGCGGTTGTTCTTGTGCTGAGTGGCCAGGACCGCCAGGGCGTTCTCCTCCATGCAGATCTGCGCAATTTTATAATGTATTATTTTCAATTGTTAATTAAAGTTCGGTAAAAATAATGTAACGTTATACTCACGTGAGCCGGGAGATACTCGGAGGCCTTGCAGTAGGCCTGGGCCCGTCTGCCGTGGCGCTCGTCGTTGTAGTCGCCGAGGTCGGCCTGGAGGGCCAGTCCGGCGAGCTGCAGCAGCGGCCCGTAGACCTGGTCCGACTGCAGCGGGTGCTGGCCCTGCCAGCTCTCGATTCCGCCCCCGTGGCGCACCACATTGTCGCGCAGCTGCAGGTAGTAATGATGGCGGGTCGTCTCATCGCTCAGCAGCAGTGGCGTGTCCACGTAGTAGCGCACGCGAAAGTATAGGACGAAGGCCGGACGTCCGGTGCTGTCCAAACCCTATTTAAACACATAATAGAAGAACAAATTTGAGACTTGGCTCTTTGCGTTATATTTTGTGTGTAGGCTCGAGAATCGTCGTTGTCGGGGGGCCTCGACATTGGGATGCTGCTGCTGCTAAGAAGAAGAAGAAGAAGAAGCCCAGCAGCACAGCCACCCAAAGCTATAATATAATCCGATTCGTTTCGCGTGATTCGAAATTGCCGAGTGTGTGGCGACCGGCAGCGGCGCGTCGTTCGTCGTCCTCGTCGTCGTTCGGAGCACACGCAACAACAAAAAAGAAGTCAAGCTATATAACTTGTTCTCGAGGCTACCGGTGTTACGCCCATCTTTCAAAAAGCTGACTCGGCTTTTCGAGAGAGATAGAGAGAGAGAGAGAGATGAGCAATTGGCTTTTTGCTCTTTTAATCCTCTGCTGCTGCTGGCCCAAGCAGCAAACTTATTACGGTCCGTGCAGAGTCGTCGCGCGCGCGAAGAGGCGAGAGCGAAGAGAGGAAGAGATTATACTGCCATGCCTGACTCTGCCCATATAGCTGCGGAGTGAATGCAATCAGATTGTGACAGGAGATGCAGGAGATGCACATTCCGAAAGTTTATAACGTGACGTTCGAGCGAGCCGGGACTGTATACGTACTATATTACTATATATAATAATAATATATATGAATAAGAGCGCGTCAACGCTGGCTGCTTGGCGCGCATAACTCCGAAGGCGATACACGGGGCTTTTGTCCGCACACACGCGGCAGGCAGTAAGTATGTAGATTCTCGGAGTCGAGAGAGAAATTCCAGTGGCTCGAGATCATGTTTATTTTTTCGCCGGGATCCCCGTATTATAATATATATATCGCGCGAGTCCATAATATTACGACTCTCTGCTGCGGCTCTCCCAAAATTGATTTTCGCAATGAATTTTTATGCGTGCCTTCTTTCTTTCATAGTATACGCAATATTGCGCGTGTCCGCACGAGACATATACCTATCGTATAAACAAAGCGATGAGTTGACGAAAAACTGACTGCACAGACGATATCTGGCACCTCGGCGACGAATTATACCATAGTCATACGACTTCTTCTCGTTCGCAATTCGCGCGAGAGTCTCGATCCGCATCTCGCCAAGGAAAAAACAAAAATTCGTATACACAATAAATCACCGAGCGCTAACGGAGCGTACGACAAAAACAACGTGTTTTAGAGACGCGACGACTAATGCCGCAGAGAGTGCAGCAAGCGGTGTGCAGTGACCAGTGCGAGGAGAGAAAGAGAGAGAGAGAAAAATAAGAAATATCCTACCGGCTTCGATTTGCACTGTTGGCAAATTAGATATGTGTGTATATGTGTGTGTGTGTGCGGCCCCGGCTTATACGTATGTTATATATAGTAGTTGCGAGTTGCAATTTCGTCGAGCATATATAAGGACCCATGCATGTATGAATATTAAATAAGCCAGAGCGGAATTACAGTCGGGGCCATATTATACGAAATAGCATGTGTGTCCGAGGCCGAGAGTAACAGAGAGAGAGAGAGAGAGAGAGAGAGACAGAGACATTTTTTTATTCGTTTGGACCAGCAGGCGTAATATTTTTCAAAACTGTCTGCGAGCGCTTACTCTGACGTACGCAGAGTGTCCTTTGTAACTCGTACGTGTACCTGGGATTCGATACAAATAAAAATAATCCGTGGCGTGGATAATAATTGCGTGCGAGTCTTGATCTACATCATTATTCCTTTTTTTCATTTTATCTTTTTCGATCCAAACTCTAGGCTAGTACGATGCATATAATTTCAGCTGCAGTAACGCACCGCTGTATACTTTCGATCTATAAATTGCAAAAAAATCGACGCCACATCGAAATATTTCGCGATGAAATTAATATTATCATCTGTTAATACGAAAGTCCAAAGTCACGACGAGGTGAGTTTAATTAAAATTTCTTTCGATGCGATGAATGACGAATAACGTCGAGCCCCCGAGGCGCGTAATACGATACCACGATGTAGACGATTTACGCAAAAATTGTAGGAAATACTCACGTAGGTATGCGAACTCCTCCAGTTTTTGGGCGCGTATTTGCTTAGCTTACTCTCTGGATCGACGAACAAATATTCTCCGTCTGGAAAAATAAAGCAATATATTTAGTATAAGACATCGTTGGCAATGTGCATGTGAAATGTGCTGTTCATAAAAGTTTCAGTATATATTACAGAAGGTACATTCGGAATACTGTAAGTGGGTTTACGTGCATATACGTAATGGCTTTGGAGTTGTCAATGAAAAATCGGAGCTAAAAAGCTGTACGTTGGTGCGATAGAGCGAGACGCGCGCGAGGAGAGAAATGCCATTATATATAGGTATAGACGAGCGCCGAGATAATGTACTTATAAATAATGCCCAGCTGGTCTGACTCTCTGCAGGGCTCGGCCTTATACATTATATACACAGCGTGTGCATGGGATATTATTACGAGGAGCATAAACTGCAGAGAGAAACAACAGCTCCGTAGTCAGGCCTATAAGTAGTGCAAGAGTCTCGAGGATAAGGTTCCAAGATGTGTGTGCTGTGTGCTGTGCTATGCTCGCGCGTGCTCTCGAGCTGTCCAACCCATTGGTTAGATATAGCCAAAGAGGCACCTGTGTTACCCGGGCGAATATATAACTCAGCCATTATCGGGGAATGCTGCCGCTCCGGGCTATTTTCGCTCTCTCTCTCTCTCTCTCTTTCTCTTCCTCGCAGGACGCGCCGAGATCGCTTCGTGTATACTATACACTGGTGCGTGCCTCTCGCGCGCCTATACTCCGTTCGGTTGTATCTCCTGTGCACACTTTTCTGCGCTATAACTCGCTCCTCCCGAAACATATCCTATATCGCAGAGAGTACTTACTCCGCGGGCGAAAACTCCATTTTCTCTCTCTCGAAAAGGACTTTCGAGGGTGCATCGATCGGTTGAAGAGAAAAAAAATGTGTATACAGTAGACGCGACGATGAGGACGCGCGACGCGTGCGTTTGCATCGTGGCCCTATATACTGCAGCAGCGTGTCGAGCGAGCGATCGAGCGCGAGAAAATGAGAAGGACGTCGCGGCTCTGCTGCAGGAGTAGAGTCGGAAGGAGTCTCGGGAAGAGCTGCCGAGAGAGAGCGAGAGAGAAAGAGAAGCAGAGAGATGGATGGATAAATGCGGATCAAAGAAAAGGCAAAAAAAAGGTCGCGAGTATAGACATTCCACAGCGCGAGCTGCGGATCGCCGAACGGAGCAAGCTGCGCGCGATGCACACTGCGGGCATGCACACGCGAGGCCAGCAGCGCAGGGCCCGTTCGCCATGGCAGAGCGAAGAGAGTCGGTTTTACGCTCGCTCCATCCTCCAGAGCGCGGCGCGCGGTATCACACGCACACCGTGGCGTGAGGCAGGCAGGCAGCAACACACGGCACACAAAAGCCAGCATGCGATCGAGCTGTGTGCAGCATCGGCTTATGGCCGCGAGAGAGGGAAAAGAGTCTCATACAAATGACCGAAGCTACCGCGTTACGCACTCATGCGGCTCGTCCGTCGTGCCCCGGCTCGGCAGCGGCAGCACAAGCCGATATAGTAGGGGGGTAAATCACGGCCTACGCAGCATGGAATACCGTAGCCGGTATATGTATGGGTATACACACACGAATACTACGGCAGCGTTTATATATATATATAGGACCCAAAGAGAGCAGAGCAACAAGTCGTAACGGCTGCAGCGCAGCTCGCGCAGTCGAGGCTCTCCGCGCGATGCAGGAGAGAGAAAGAGGGGGCGAATATATACGCTGTGCATGCCGTACACACACAGCACCGAAGCAAGGGCTAAGCGCGAGTCGTCGTTTCTCTCTCTCTCTCTCTTTTCTCTCTCGCGTCTTTCTCGCGCATTCCACAGGGGCCCGCTGATGCAGCGATAATCGCAATATCGCACATCGTCCTGCCCCCACGCGCCTTATATATACTCTCTCCCTCGCGAAACGCGCGCGCGATTCTACCTTCTATATATATATATCTGCTGCATAGCGTAGCATGGCATAGCGAAGCTGCTACATAGCTTTTGCTGCTGCTGCTGCTGCTGCAATGTGCACAGAGAAAACAGAAAAAAGAGAAAGAGAGAGAAACCAGACATGCAAAATCCGACCGATCGCTATCTCTCTAGCCAACGAATAGACCATTGCGAGGATTGCGCAGACGAGCGCACAGCTCTCGAGCCTCGCGCTTAGTCGGCGGACATACGAAACCTTCCCTGCATACGCGCGCCTGAGCCAAGAGATGGGCCAGCAGCTCAACGAGATGCCGCTGTCGCTGCTCATGCTGTATCTGCGCTAGATCTGCGCGGCGCAAGTCTGACCTGCGACCGTTATTGCTGTGCAGCCATCCTCCTCCTCCTCCTCCTCCTTCTTCTGGCAGACAACCTACGCTATGCGCGGCGTATATAATTCGCAGCTCGAGAGTGCAATCCTCAGCTGCTGCTGCTCCGATCTCAATTCCTCTTTTTTGTGCATTCGTTTTTGGGTTTTCTCGGTTTTTTTTTTTATTGCAAACGCATTTTTTGAGCGTAAATATCTCGGCTTGCGCGCGCGCCGCGAGCTCGAGAAAAAGCTAGAGAGAGAGAGAGAACAAGAGGGAACTCGAGGGAGATGGGCCCTGTGCGCTGCTGGTGCACACGCTCAGTGGAATGCACGTCAGGCGGCGGGCGGCGGGGGCACAGAAGCAGCAGCAGCAGCAGCAGCAACACACAAACAGCATAGCATGCGGACGGAGGAGACTGCGGAGAGTCGATGGGTCGAGTCTCGGAGCAACACACAGCACGAGAGAGAAGGACGAGAGAGAAAGAGGGGGACCCGTCGGACCAGCTAGCCTTGCGGCGCGCGCCAAGCTCGCCGATATATACTCATACTTGTGTGTGTGTATATATACGAGATCCCAACCGACCGACGGTCTACGAAACGCGGCCACGCTTCGCATTTCTCCATCCAGCGGCTATATGGGCAGCAGTGGTATAAGCACGTTGCGTTGCTTGGCCAGCTTAACTCGGGACGATGCGCCGATTTTCAAAAGGACCAACCGTCGCCGCGGCGGCCGCTATATATACAACGCAACGCATCTCGACTCTCAACGCGCTGCACTCGATGTATAAAGTGCGCGCGCGCTTGGATCCCGCGAGAGAGACTCCTTTTGAAAAATCCTAACGGCCATTTTGGTCATTGACTCTCGCTGGTACTACTGTTGCTGCTGTTGCTGATGCTGTTGGGGTCCCGCGTGCGCGAATTCCATAAGAGATCGCGACTCGGGGCCATTTAGCGTACTTCCATTAACACCCCGGTGTTACGGACGCACGACGAGGAACGCGTCGATTCAACGCGTCGATGCTAACTGAATTGTATATATATTATAGGATATCTTGTCGAGAGAGACTCACCTGACAAAATTGCTAGTCCGAAGAGCTCGCAATCTTGCATGCCCTGCTGGCCCAGTAGTTGACATGTTTGCTGGTAGACTTCTTTTACCTTCGATTTGGTCTGCAATAGAGAAACACGTAAACACGTTAGAGAAAAAATCGGACAAAATGGAAAAAAATTGGTTGCGAGCAATTGGTATCGCGAGATAAGATCGAGCGCGAGAGAGAAAAACTCGTGTGCATTTTAGTTTATAATAACGCACGGATCGCAGCGAGCAATAGTTCTGGCGCTCAGCACGAGCCGCAGCGGCAGCATATACAGCGTAAAATGGAGCGAGAAAGAAAGTCGTGGAAGGCTCTCGCGGTATATATTACTTATATATACGGTATAAACATTCAAACACGCGCTCGTGCGCACACCACGAATTTGTCTCTGAGCAGTACGTCCGAGTTTGCGTACTACTACACCTATTATTACGTGTAGATATCTCGAGCTTCGACGGCTATTAACATTTAAAAATAGAAAAAAAAATCAAACGCGCGAGCCATAAAATCTATAATCGAATATCGTCGCGCGTATGCATTACAAAGTGCGCTATATATTGCGGCATGCATATAGAATCGGTCGCCGTCGAATTAACGACATTGTTTAATTGGTGCAGATAAGAGCTCGCGGCTGAGCTTTGTTGTATTTACACCGCGCGCATACTATATGCATCGCCGGATAATAATCGTTTCGAGACCGAGTCCAGCGTCGATTAATTGTGTGCGTGCGTGTCTGTGTGCAGCTCGAATGTATACAGCACTGCGAGTAAATAAGCGAGGCCCGAGAATGCGCATACTACATATGAATATTGTGAAGAGAGAGACCGAAAGAGACAGTGAAAGCGTACCACATACCAGAGAGTTTATTTCGAAAACCTGTGCGGCTACCTCAAGTGTGTGTGTGTGTGTGTGTATGCGTACATACGCGTTTACGAGTGTGTGTGCGTACACGCTGCTCTCGTATTTATGTATATCGCAGGCACACGCAACGCATGGGTATACAAATCCACACAAATCGGCACAGACAAAAGAGCCGAAAATGACGTGAAAAGATAGCATGACGGAGTGCTTCCGATACGCCTTACCGATCGCTCGGCAATTATTGCCGTGACTGCATAACTATACGAGAAGTGTATTATGTATTCAAATACGAGCATCGATCTCTGTATAGTATAGCTGAGAGTCGGTTTGGTCGATGGCACCGGTAAAAATTCCCGCGTCCGGCTGTACAAAATCAGTTCATATACACAGCCGATCTGACACACACGCACAGTCACGCACGAGGATAAGAGTTAAAAGTATTAATACTAATAATAGATGATAAATGTTGTTGCATACTGACCTCGACGATGAAGTAGAAAGGATCACCGGGCAGAGCTCTGATGGCGAGATAGCGGCTAGCGGAGACCAGGGGTTGAAGGCAGGACCGCGCAGCCGTGACAGTACTACCACGCATACTGCATGCTTCATTTCGTCGCTGATACGCCCAGCGTCCTCGCTGCAATACAAACCATCCAAATCGTTATTATCATTTCTTTTGCCGTCGCCCACGTCGATTTTCAACGTATTATTATTATTATTATTATTATATAGTTATATATAGATCACTCGCGCGTTATTGTCGCGCGCTCGCGACGACTAATTAGCCGCTGCTGTGCTGCCGCCGAGCCGCGAGTAGAGCTCGCGATCACGAGCTTATCTCGAGCGCCCACCTACGCACGCATTGTGTGTGCGCGCGGCGTTATGTGTATCATATACGCGGGCGGCGGCGCAGGCGACATTCCAACGAGCGTGTGATAACACCGACGCGGTACAGTTTACCCTCGCGCGGCTCGCATGTGGCCCCCGCGCGCGCGCGCGCGATCTCACGAGTGTGTACCGTGTGTTTGCGTCGCGCGAGCCTATATAAGAGCACTCATTATCGCGGCGGAATTATCCAGATATTACGGCGCGCGCACTCGCATTCCCCCGATCATTTCTCGACGTTCGATAACGATCGCAAATATTTTTCATGTAAATCATTGATTTTTCTCGCCGAGCTGTATTATATATTTTCGTCTGTTATAGGATCGCAGTAGCCATGCAAACTCACGAAAAATAGACGGCCTTGCACGAGATACTCGTACACCACGGGTATACAGTTTCCGGTCCCCCTTTAAAAATTAAGCCGATCAGGAAGCGGAAACGCGTACGATTGTTTCCTCGGGCTCGTGTCTAGTACATAATGCTGCTCCCCTGCGACCGCTCAACTGCTTCCACTGTACTATTGCCTATTTTTCACCATGTGCCTGGCCTTGAGGGATGTATGGCCTCGGATAGTCGCAAACATCCATCATAATGTAAATATGTGTTTTCCGTGTAGCGCGTAGTGTACGCGGAATCGCGGAGGGAGACTCACACTCTGCGTATACAACACATTCCGATCCGCGGCTTTCAGCCAAATTGAAATTATGACCGATAGCCGCGCGTGAGTCGGTGTGACCTAAGCGCGCGCGCGCACACACACACGCTCCTTACGCATTACTGGCGCTTTTAATCGATGGCGTTTTCCAATTATGCCGAATATTTGCGACCTGACTCGACAGCGTGACTCGACGTACAGATAAACTATACACTCTAAACCCAAAAGAGTAACTTTCAAACCTCAAAAGAGTAAACGGCGTCGTTTACTCTTTTGAGGTTCGAAAGTTACTCTTTTGGGTTTAGAGTGTAGGTAATATATAGACGTCGTGCGTTTAATTCAATAGCACTTTTTTCCATAGTATACGTAATTTCTTTTATATTACGGAGTGAAACGTCATCTACGCGTGCGTGCGTAGATCGAAGGAATATGTAGTATACATAGCTAAATATACTATTGCCACCACAATTACCAACTCGGAAAACTTACACCAAATAGTTATTAACTATATTGGCTTTGAGCCTCAACTCCGAACAGGGCCGGGCTGGTTTTTAAAATATCGCGCCCACCTCGATTCAAAACACTATTGGAGACTGACTTTTCTATCTAGTGGGCGTGATATGAAGTTTAGAATCTTTTACGTGAGCGCCGTCTGTACTGCACATGCTCAAAGCGAGCGAGTTAACGAAAGCCAGCCGATCGATGCGCAAGCCGCGTGCGATGTCGTATCGAACGCAGTCGTACACGATCCAGTAGCAGCAGTCTGTGCTCTGTATCATCTCTGCTGCATCTCTCTCGAGCACGTGTACGTGCTGTTCGTGTGGAAATCTCAACCTAAAACGACACGTGTTTCATACACAGCTCGTTGAGCGTCGTAAACCAGTTGCATCGCGACGACCGACGCTGCAGTGATTTTCGTAAAAACAGTGAACAATATCTTGATTAATAAACAATTGTGCATCGTGTGTGAGTGGGCAGAATAATGTTTGAAGTTCTAGACATGGATAACCTTAACCTCCAGGGTTCTTTTCAGCTCGAAGACATCGAATTTTTGGTGAATTACACGGACGAGTCTGGACTGTCACACTTCCACATAGCCTGTAAGTTTGGCTATGAAAATATTGTCGAGAAATTTCTCGAGAATGGGCAAGATCCCAATCACCTCTACCAAAAAACAGGTGAATCGCCGCTACACTTCGCTATGAAGCACAAGAACAGTGAGACGGTTAAATTGCTTCTGGAAGGAGGCGCCAACCCGAATTTGGCCAACAAAAACGGATCGACACCTTTGCATATTGCCTGCATGCATGACCACGAATGTAGACGATTGCTGGATATAATATTCGTTCATACCAGACACCAATATCGGCCGGTGCAGGTGAATGCCCGGACTAACTTGGGCAATACACCGCTGCACTTGGCACTGGAGAACAACCTCGAATACTACGTCCTATTGCTACTGGAAAATGGCGCCGACCCGAATGAAGCCAACAATGAGGGATCGACTCCTCTGCACAATATTTGTCAGAAAAACTACAGTAAAGATTTTGTGAAGCTGTTCTTTGATGTCAACGACGAAATTCAGCAGGAGATGCAGGTCAATGCTCAGGACAAGTTAGGTAATACACCATTGCACTTGGCTCTGGATTGGTTTAACTTCAAAAGCATAAACTCTGCAAGACAGAATCTCAATCAATCTCAAAGATCAAAGTCGGCATCGCCTCCGCAATTTTTTTTTAAATTGATTCCATTCCACAGAGATACAGTCGAATTGCTACTGAAAAGAGGTGCGAGTCCGAGTTTACCTAATGCAAAGGGACTGACTCCTCTGCATATCGTTTGCAGTGAACGCATAAAATTAATGGATGATTACTTAGTGCAAATTTTATTCACGCTCTGCGACGATAAATACAAGCCAGTGCAGGTCGACGTCCAAGACAAGAGAGGTCAGACACCATTACACTTGGCTTTGGCAAATGAAAAAGAAGATGTGACCCAATTTCTGCTGGGAAGAGGCGTTAATCCTAATGTAGCTGATGCAGAGGGATTGACTCCTCTACACATTATTTGTCAGAGCGTACGGAATTCGAGCTTGCTGACAAGTTTTTTTGCAATCATGGACAAGCAACGTCGAAGGGTGCAGGTCAACGCCGTGGACAAGTTGGGCCGTACACCGCTACAATTGGCTGTGGCGAATTTATTGCCAGACGCGGTCGATGTACTCTTGGATCGTGGGGCTGACTTGTCTAACTTCGTTTTCCTGACGGAGGGTCCCTCAACCAGTAGACCTCGACCGCTCGACTTCTCGGCTCATTTTAAATTGAATTTAGCATCAAGCGCTATGATCATCGTCGAGAGTCTCATGAAAAAAGGATACCAATTGAACCGAGAGGATGCCTGCGTGATTCTGAATTTGTTCGCTCAGCAAAATATGTTCGTTGAAAAGGGTGATCCTCAAAAATATGATTTCCCAAACCACATAATCGAGAAATTGGCGAAAAACTCAATGATAAAGCCAAATCTGTCGCTTTACGACCTACTCCAGTTACGACCCAAAGAGGCGGCAAAACGACTCACATTTTGGGACTACTACGAAATCTCGATTAGTGATCACTTCCTTGGGACTTCCGACAAATCTTGTGAAGTGTTTCTGTGTGAGAAACTATCGAGAGGATTTTTCCATCGGTGGGCCCTGGATTGTTACATGGAGCTGACGCGCTACCGACTGCCGATGGAAGTTTGTGAAATTATCATCGATGAATCATTCATGAACAAAGACTTACGAAATATTTGTTTGGCAGTTTCCAACTGAAGCTCATCATGTCCAAAATGATAATTGCAGTATTTTTTCAATGTCTGGTGTTTATGTAAAGTTTTCATATATCATTCAAATGAATAAAGTTAAAAAATAAAGTAATAGATATCAAATTGTGTATTCATTATTACCTCATGCGAATAAAAGTTATCAATTATAGAAATCACAAATATATTTAAAAAAAAAGTATCTTACATTTCAATCGAAAAAGTTCTAGTACTCGCAAAAAACTCCAATTTTCCTTACTCCACTCGAATTCGATCATGTCGGGTTAAAGTCGAGTAAAGCTCGAAAAATCGAGTTCTCGCACACCTCGAGAGTATACAAATATACACACGAGCACATTTTACGCACGTATACGCGATATGTGTGAGTTTACACTCAAAAATCTGCTTCCTTTTGCCCAGGCCACATACACATAGAGAGAGAAAGAGAGAGAGAGAGAGGCCAGCTATACTCTCGAAGGACGCCCGCATTCCATCCCATCCAACGCTGCGGCGTCTGCGTCCGTCTGTCCATTCGACTGTGTATATATACACACATTTATATATACGATACATCGTATGTGTGTATAGGTACACGTTACGCCCACTTATACACACAGACGCGCACACGTATATAATATAAGCAAACGCACACGCCGGGGCAAATACATGCTTTCAGGCTCTCTCTCTCTCTCTTTCTCTCTCTCTCTCTTTCTGTGTATGAAGGGAAACGAGTACCTATATACATTGGCCGAGAAAAAGAGAGCTTTGGACACCTTTTCAAGTCTATTTGGGAAAATCACGGACGAGCGACTTATTTATATAATGAAGGTACAACAAAAGTGCGCCATAGAACGCGAACGACTTCGGAAGCTAAACTTATAATTACCGAATCGAGAGGATAAAAACATATTAATTGCTTCGTTCTCATAGAAGTATTATACGAGCAAATACTTTGCTACTGGCTGCATATCTCTTACGAGATTATAGCTTTATACAAATTTTTTGCTTCGCATAGAAGAAAACGTGCGAGTACATAGATTGTTTCGAAATTAAGATGTAGCAGCTAAGCCACGCAGCAGCTTTTAGTAAGAATTTGAATGCTGAGAATGAAGCGTCTCGAGTACACAGGAACCGATCGACACAATGATTCGGAAAGGTCGCATTGTTATATCGCTTCCACGATGACTTTTTTAAGGAATGCCTTACGGTATATGCTCTAATATTTCCTCCCGCATATACGCATAGCTGTGTATTTTCTCGTTAATTTCAAACGCGCGACGCGATTACTCAAGTGTCGGTGTAGTGGCGGCGACGGTGACGATGGTGGCAAGAGACAAATCTCATTTTGACGAGAGACAAGCGGAGAGGAGAAAAGGAACTGGATATGAAAGTATATTTTCCCAAGGAGTTTTTGCGCGTAGGCGAGAGAGAGAGAGAGAGAGAGAAACACGAATCGATTTTCAGCTTTAATAAATATTACTCGAGTTTCGACGACGCTGCACGTACACGTTCTCTCTCGTTTCTCTTTCGCTTTTTTTTTTACTTTTATTTGTTGCGTACGATTAGATATTTGAAATATTTGTCGCACGCCGTTGCCGCCGTCTATATCGATACGACATACGATATGGATTATAAATAGCGATCGGTGCGAGAGTGTATTACATAGCTGCGAGAATGGCCATCAAAGGCTTCGCTGCGATAATAATTAACAAGCGAGTAAACACGAGATCGATCGGCAGATAAAAGTTCAATTAATCGCGCTTTATTATGCCTCGCTCGCTCGTCCATTTTACTGCGCTATGCCGGCTCGCGAGTACACAGACAATAAAATTTACTGCTGCGACCGCATGACAGTTCGCGCGTACGTACAGAGAGTCACGTCTCGAGGAAGTAGCAACGCGGGTAGATAGTAATATTTTCGTCCTGCACCCGAAGCGCGACATTCGCGCGCGCTACTCGTTGATTAAGTTTCGCGATATATACAACGACGTCGAGTGCACACGTGTTTTTCTCACAATTATACGCCGCCGCCGCCACCGATCAATCAACCAGATTCCATTCGTCGTAAAAGTTGTCGATCCACCTACTCGACGACGCGACGCTTTTATATGCATTATAATGTAACTCGCGAGCGCCTCGTGACTTTCCCACTTTTTGCCGGCAGTCACGGTCTCTCGTGTATAATAATGCGCTCGTACACATAAATATACAAAAATACGGCACGCACGTCGATATCCAATGGATGGGATTTCTGATATCGCGACAGAGAGATTCTACATACTCCCGCGACGTTGCTTTATACGTGCATCTGTGTGTGTATTTGTAATCGGTGTGTACCGAGAGCACGAGGCGCGCGTGACGATCACCGCAGCAGCAGCAGCAGCAGCAGAGAACGAGCTGTTAGTGTAGTGAGAGAGAGAGAGAGAGAGACGAAAATTTGCAGTCGTCGTCGTCGTCGTCGTCGTCGTCGTCGTCGGCCGTGATCTGTGCTCAAGCGCGTGTTCGAGCCCGAGTGTGTGTAAATGTGTGTGTGTGTGTGTGTATAATGCAGGAATGCGGATGGAAACTGCACGCGAGAGAAACTTGTTAGGAAATAAGCGCGCGCTCGTGCCGTGTAGCCAGCAGCCGCAGCAGCAGCAGCAGCCTCGATGACTGCGCGCCGCGCGGATCTCGTATTATATACTACTACTACTACTTACTATATATACGCGAGCGCGTGCTAAACTTTCGATCCGCGGCGCGAGGACGGAATGTAAGCGACGTACATAAGCTGCTCCGACTATGTAGATCGGTACCACTGACACGCTCTCAAAGTACGGCACGTCGGAGCGAGCAAATACACACAAACGTGACGAAATTATTATCGCGGAACGTATGTGTGTGTGTGTACTGTGTATATAACGCGAATCCCCCGAAATTATCGCGGCTCGCGGTCGGCCATGTGCGGCCACGAAACGGTACATATATACACGTATATAGTGCGTCACTCTCGATGTATTCGCGCGATCGGTATTATATTATACGCTGCTGGCCTACCGAGCACCACCGAGCTGTATTTTCGGCGAATTCGTGATCGCGATCTTTGCCGCTGGCATGCGGTAAGACGCGCCGTGTAAATAAGTAAATACGTATACGCGAGGCGAGCGAGCAACGTTACATCGAGAAAGAGAGAGAGAGAGATACCGATTGCGCACGTTGCGGTTAGTCCTCGAGTCACGCAAAAAATCGGCATGGATCGGTATGCGCGGCGGTGGCTACTCTCGATCGAATGTAAATAACATGAATTACATCAGCGTCGCTCCTTTCATTGCATAGCTCCCTTAGAACTGAGAGAAGCTGCTAATCGAGGCGATTCAAGGGTGCAGAACTCATTTTACATATACGTCCTGAATATAATGTGGAATACGAAAAAGTGCGTGCATAATGTAAATCCCAGGCAGAAAATCGGTACTACCCCAGGAACGATCGTACGATTTCTGATCTGCGTGTCTATACTTGAACATCGGAATAATGCTTTTTTTAAGGTATTGCTCATTGTCGCGGAATTGCAAGTATACGACAGCAGCACAGGTACACACTACACACACGGGCAGAGAGGAGGCCGCGCGCGAAACTCACTGCTATGCGTGCTCCTGCGAGTTTACCATGACTCCTATATATAAAGTGCTATGTAGTAGTAGTCTGTCTGTACTCTGTAGTGTAGCGTGCGGATGGTGCGCGCATGCGCTCTCCCGTTGCCGATTCTCAACTCCGCGAACGGCGAATCGCACACAAGCGAAACTCCGAATACTCGCAGGCAACAGGCCGCGCGGCAACAGGCAGCAGCAGCAGCAGCAGCTCTGGAATGCGTTTCCTCCCACCATGGCTTGACGCGCGGCGTACATATATATATACAAAATATACTACATCAAGCGCGCAAGGAGGCAAGCAGTCACCGCTGCCTGTATGTGTGCAGGCACGGATTTACGAATGCCATGAGCAGCAGCGAGTATCGTGCGATCGTCAAGGATCTGCGGAATTCCTGCGGGATAACGCGCGGCGGACTGCGGTACGCGGGTGCAGCTCCGGAATGAACTCGATCGCCGAAACGAATCGTGTGTATATATAGAAGTCTACGTTACTATGCGGGACGAATCGAGCTTAAGAAAGAGTCGCTGCGATATTTAAAAAAAAAAAAAAACTTACCCCTGTTCAAGTGCGATCGCGCGAGATATGCTTGATCGGAGCTAGCGGCGGAGTAATCTCGGTTGATCTCGTCCGAAAAACTGGACGCACCTCTCGTCGATAGATTTTTTTGTTCACTCAATCGACACTCACACAATTGCGATATAATAATAATGCACACATACACGAGCACGTATGAAACTGCACACTATCTCACAGCTCACGCGGGCACACTCGTAGTAGTAGTAGATGCTTCGAACTGCACATGTCTTTTCTCTGTTATAGACACGCGCCGCCGACGACGACGACGACGACGACAACAACTGCAGCCGCTGCACACGAGACTATTATTAACTGCTGCACAGGACACCGTGCAAATTAGTAGTAACTGTTGGGACTGCAGCAGCAGCAGCAGCTCGAGAGCTCGCTGTCCGCGCCACGCAGACCTGTTGCCGCGGAAGACAAACAAAGACGGGGATCCTTCGATCCTTAATATAATAAACACATGCACTTTTGAACGCTGCAGAACTGCGTCGGAACACTCGCGAATTATTTTCTCGCGGCAGTTACAATGCACCTTATTAGAATTTCAAATATGAAAAATACCATAGAGGCCCAGCCACGCACTCGGTATGTGTGTATGGTTACTCACGATCGTCGTAGTATATTCGACGAAGACGACGACACGTAAGATTTTTTGGTCGGCACATCCGCAGACTCACTCACTGTACACCTATATATTATATACGTGCGGAGCGAGCGAGAGAGAGAGAGCGCTTCGGCGCAGGCAGGCAGGCAGCAAGCACACTTGGCACTCGCACACGCAGTTCGGAGCGCAAAGACGCGCGACCGGCAGGTAGACTGGCGAGTAGCGACTACGGTGCCTCGCGTTTCGCGCTGCCCAATACGCTGTGCTTCTCTCTCGCTCGCTCGGCTCGGCTCAGCGCTGAGCGCGCCTTCTCCTTCGGCATATTCGCGTATAGTATATAGTATACACGTACAGCCGCACACACGTACATAGTCTCGCGGCTGCTGCTGAACACGAACCAGCCACAGCAGCGATCAAGCCCCTCCGCAACTCTCTCTCTCGCTCGCACTCAATTCAGGTAGATCTGCAACACATACACACACATACTATAGAGAACAGAACGTCTCTCTCGTCGGCCTGTGCACACGCTCTCCCACCCAAGTAACGTCTCTCCCTCGCTATATGTGATCTCTCTCTGTGCAGCACATTCCTGGCTTACTCTCGCATGCCAACGACGAGCCGACTTGCCGCCAAGCGCTAATACCTATACTACTATGTACTATTATTATTACTATATATATATATACTATCTTCTACACACATATACGGACGGACTATATATCTTGGCCCACGAGCAGCAGCAGCACTGAAAATGCCTTCGATGCTACTCTACTCCTTTAATGCGCTGCACTTTCTTGCTCGGGTCCGCAGCTGCAGCTACATCGTCGAAGGTTCCTTCCACGCGCTTTTCATGCTGCTTGTATATAGCTCTATATGTATACAGACGCATGACACCAGACGAACGACGCGTAAATATTATTGTGTGTCTCTGGCTGCGAGAGTCGTGCTGCGCTGCTCCGATGTTTCTGAGACGCGCTCCGCAGTCATCGATGCAGTTTTTCCGCGCTTCTTGGTGGTTATGAGCGCGCGGCTCGCCGCAATCGACGATCACTGATCGGTTACGAATGTATATCGTATACGCATATTTTCCATGCCGAACTTGTCTATCGTACTTGCCTATATAATAATGCTGCACAATGCCAGAGGGTTTGTGCTCTCGCGGCGGAGTTTGTTTGTTTACATTTAATACGAGAACACCTCGACGTTCTACGACTGTGTTTTTCGTCGTTATTTTGGGAAGTATGTCCTATAAAACGCTTTTGGCCAATCGATTTAGAAACCAAACCACACACAATTGTATTCGTTGCAAGTTATGATAAAAATATATTTTTAAACGTTGATATTGATTAAAACGTAACAATTCAATTTTTAGAAAAACTTTTTGTAGTAATGTCAGATAACTAGGCAATTAGTCCAGTCAAATTAAAAATTTTCTGAACAAAATTAGTGACAGCACCGGACCATATGGGTTTTGTTGGTCTCGATGAGTACAACAAGTACCCTTAGCTGCGTAACTTTTCGAGTTGCGGTTGGGGTAGGGGGATGGTTAGAAGGGTGGAAAAATCACATTTTCGCCTTTGTAGCTTTTCCATGAACAGCAATCGGAAAAAAGTTCAAGTAAAAGTTGTAGCTATTAATTAGACCTTTAATTTGAGCCCAACCACGATCGATTACGTTAATTATTTACCGAGAAAAATGCAAAAAACCCTCTAAAATGGCCATTTTTTCAATTGCATTTATTATAAACAATTTCAGTTCGATCGGCACTTACAATACATCAAAATGTAGGTCTTTGAACGACAAAAAAATGAACTTTTAAAAGTTAAGATCGGACGTATAGTTTTCGAGAAACAGTTATTTGTTTATCAAAACACTCCCTCGAACCTAGGCTATATTTCGATTGTTGACAACAATAGCGAGTGCGTTCGACGCGCAAATGAAAGTTTGAGACTTGTACTTGAACGTAGCAAAAAGTTTTAGACGGAAAATTGAAAAAACATACGTTAAACAATGCGATAAAAATTGGGTACTTTTTAAGTTATAAACAAATAGACCCAGAGGGTCAATTATAACAGTTAGCCGAAAAATTTTTTTTTTGCGAGAAGAAATTTGAATTAAAATCGAATTTGATTAGACATCAAACGAAAGTTCATGATGAACCCAAATATTATACCAATGCGACAAGTGCGAAAAGATATTTGGACGCAAGTCAAGCTTGATCTCGCATTTAAAGACACATCAAAATGTGAACCGTCTTAAAAATTACGCAAGCGATAAAGGCGAGCAGAAATTCGGTGATCCAAAGATTATGCATTCGACAAGTGCGAGCAGACATTTAGGATTCAAAGCGGTTTGATAAAGCATCAAGAAATAGACCACGAATTCCGCAAAGATGTCGCAAATAACGAGAGCAAAAAGAAATCGAATTCGATCAGAAAAGGAAAAAAAGTCAAGAAAGTTCGCTAAGGCAATCTTTCCGACCGGCGAGGAGCTATTTCCCTACGATGACGAAGTATTTTTCGTCGAGGACGACAGTCCAATTCACACTGCAGGAATTGTCATAGGGATTGGTTCGATGATCAACCATTTTTGACTCGATTAAATCATTGTGCCCGTTTAGGCGAGCGAGTTTTATTTGTATTATATTTCCTAAAAATAGGAGAAAGCTCTTTGCCAATAAATTGGCAGCGGTTTTTTTTTTAATTATAAAAATTATTTCCCAGTTTTTACGTCAATGAAATATGAAAAACCAAAAAATGTTGATTCTCATTTTTATTTTAAAATTCATCAACAAGTCCTAATACATTTTTGTGTTAATTTAATTTTAGCTGCTCTTTTTTTCTACATCACTACTCATATGTTGTAAAACCCACTTAAACCATGTAAAACTCTAAAATTCAATTTTTGAAAAATAGAAAAAAAAGCATTTTGATTTTAACGATGTAACTTTGTGATTAGTCGATGAATTCTAATGTTTTGGGCTTTAAATTGAAATTGAACTGTTCACCTTTCGAAAACGATGCTCAAATACTTCAATGAATCATTTCATCCCTTTAATGAATAAAAAAAAAATTTTTTTTAACCGTAATAACATTTTAAATATTACACGAGTCTAAATGAAAATTTTTCAGGCTTCATTCTCAGCGGTAAGCAATTCAAAATGATCAAATGTTGAAAAAAAGCGCGATTACTCAAAAATATTCCAGTAGGTATTTGACTTTTTCTGACTATTCGAGTAAAACTCGAAAAATTTGGTATTCGCACACCCCTATTATGCATACCAAACTCCATAGCGTACTATACTACATAGTATGCTGCACATGCACATGCACTTGCCTGCTATTGGCTGACCTTACAGTATAATCAGTGTGAGTGTGCGTGTGTACGAAGTACGGACTGGTAGCTGAAATCAGGCGCGCGGGGTCTTGCAACGCACAGTCGTAAAAAAAGAGCGCGAATTTGTCGGTCGATTGCTTTTTTCGCGATCGCGCAGAGAAGAGATGCACCAGCTCAATGAGTGCGTACCTGCTGTAATGTAATTAGACGCATAAACACGACGGCTATGCGACACAACACTGTCGCGATCCTGTGATATACCTTAGTTTCGGCTCTATCGAGGACGAAGGATCATCGGTTGCCAAAGTTTGGCACCCGTGACCAATGCTTGTCATAAGCACGAGAGAGATATGATTGTGGTAGCAGATCGTAGCCTTATTCGGCTTGTTTCATGTTTCGCGCGCTCGAGATATGGTTCTGATGATTCAAAGCTGAACTCTTGACTTCTTCTCAATACAATCAAATTTTTCCCTCTTTCTTTCATCGTTCTTGTCTTTTTGAGTTGCAGAAGGACGTTGTTGTACGCGCGAGCCGCATTGCGATCGACGAGAGCTCCGAAAATTTCAGAATTGTGCTTCGGTATCGATCATCCAATGACAGCTCGTAAGAGAAAAAGAGACAATTCGCGTTGTTGGTTCGCGAGCGATTAATCAGCGGCTGTTGTCGGAAAAAATTCGTACACAGAAATCGATGAGATCGGCAAAGCGTACAAGCGGAAAATTGACTGCCGATCGGCCTCGACTGATCGTCGGTCGTCTCAGCAGGTCGTGTATTTTACATAGGTATATTGGCGCGCCGTCGATAATTCAGATATCCGCCTATACGTCAAGTTGTACTTTGTTTGTATACAATTCGTTCGAACCGAGACTGTCAGTGATGTAAACATAATACGCTCCTATATATCATATAGAATGTTGGCAATTGCTTCTCTGCATATAGTATATAATGCAGCCGGAAAATCGGCGATGAGCTCTTTGTTCGTTGCATACGATTGCGCACACAATCGTGTTACGCGGGGGCTATATACGTGTATTGGATTTCAATTATCCGCAAGCGCAAGATATCGCATCGCATTGGCTGATTGGCCGTGCGCGGGTGGCCCGATTATATGTGGCACCGACTGCGATCGCTGTCGCGACTATATATGCATGGATGTGCGTTGGACTCGAGCTGGCTGCGCGCATGTGCTCCTACGTACGGCCGCGTGCATATATTGCATTTTACTGTTTACGGTATAACGCACACGCTCCTATTCCAGCGAGATGAGCCCGTTAATTTGATCTGGTCGAGGATATTATCGAGGATGCGCCTCGTGACTCACTCGGTCACCATACACCATTGGCTTCTCTCAGCTCTCTCTATATCAATAACAACAATTTGGAGCTGCACTTCAAAAGATACATCCTTCAGGATAAGCAGCAGCAATTGTTAAGGATAAAAATGTTTTAAATTATGAAACATTCTGTGGATGTAGGTAACTATTTAGCGAACAGCACAGAGTTGTGTTCGAGTTTTATTCCAGTTATTAGGCTGCTCCTGCGGGAATTCGCGCAAGTGGGGGCTTCCCCGCTGCTTCGCACACACATGCACGAATGCGATCAGCAGCGCAGAATCTACACAGCTTCTCGTTTTAATATTACAAGAGACAATGTACTGCTCTATGTAAGCCAAGTTAAATGGGATACACGCGAACGAGCCACACATAACAAGGAGTCGGAGTTTCGCACATAATACTGCAGAGGCCAAAGGTGGGAGGATCGCTATAGTCTGGCAAAATATATCTATATCGTGTATACATCTTTGGCAATAGCTTTATAGCGTGTCATCGCATTATTGAGTTGTATGTGGAAACGCGAAACGGCAGTTAAAGCGATCGCTCGATGATGCTCATTGCTCGTCCTTTTGGATCGCAGCTTGTATTCCCAGATACTTGGTAGTATCTTTACGCGTGTTTGTGTTTTCCTTTGTCGTCGTGTCAGTCGCGCTGGCCTTTGTCGCGCGCAACCGCGTGCGCTTATCGCTCTCTCGACTCTCGAGCTCTACGTGGCCTAACGTCAACAACAACAACAGAGATAAACGTGCTGCACTGTGTGCAGCGTATATTGACCAACGTCCCGAAACCGTCTGCAGCAGCAAGGAGCCTAATATACCTGCGTACATACATCGCTCACGGTACATATGCCAATGCATGTACAACACATAAAGCGGAGCAGCAAGTGGCGCAGTCAGCAGCAGTAGGTATTTCGCTCGCGATATTCTGCTTGCTGCTGCTGCTTTTGCGCGCAGCGTTGGCAGCGCAGCCATTGCCGTACACGCACAGCTCCCCGAGAACTGCCGAAGCACGACACAACATTGTGTATATAAAATCGCGCAGCCAGCCCGAGGCCTGACGTAGCCACTCCACCAACAACAACGTACCTATACGCACACGCATACACATACGCGATATTATTCCGCGGGGCTTTGCGCCTGCCCGTGTATGTGTGCGTGTTGTTGGCAGTCATCAGCTGTGGCCAGAGCTCCGTGTTTTGTGTTCGCTGCTGCTGCGCAAACGAGGCACTGCTGCACACCACGCGCAAACTCGAGAACCGTGTGCACTCAGCACATAGGCACACGCAGAGAGTAAATTGTGCATCGTGCACAGAGGCTACAGTGGCCAGTACATCGCAATACACGCAAAAGAGGAGCCCCGCGCGCTAGTATAAGCGACCGACCGACCAACGCGTCGTCGACTGTGAGCTGTGTTGTCGGAGCAGTGCGTCGTGTTGTCAGTTGTGGTGTGTGTATACACATTCGCACGCACACAGTGACAAGCAGCTGCTCTCGGTTTCGCTGCTGCACTCGGCACTGCAACTCCATCCTCTCTTTTTTTCCGCATTTTTGTGTGTATTCGGAGCTCTACTACTGCGTCTACTGTAGCATCAAAGCCAATGGCCAAGAAACATAGACTCGCTGCGGTGTGATCGCTGCCGCTGCCTGGCAGCAGTTTTTTTGTTTGTTTTTTTTTTGTTGTTGTTGCTTCTTCTCGCTCTCTTGCTCCGCAAAGAGCTGCCTCTTCTTCTTCGCGAGTGTGTGTATGTGTGTGTCGTACATCCAAGCAAGTGCGTGTGCGTCGAAAATTCGCAGCTCGACTGCGCATTGTTTCTAGCATATATATATATGTGTGTGCATTTGGATAGCTGCGTGCAGCAGCAGCAGAGACCAGAGTGACGTACGCCGTGCTGCCTCGCGTTTACAAACACACGAAGCTTGTGTTTATACATACTGTAGAGAGAGAGAGAGTATAGAGCAGCTAGCCCGCACATATATCACACACACACACACACACTCAGATATAGACAGAAGAGAGAAAGAGAGAAGAATAAGAAAGCCTGCGACTGTTATGCCTCCCCCTTCCCCCATCCCTCCTCCTCGACTTCCTCCTCCTCTGCCTCTTCTTACCTCGCCACCCTCGTACAACGCGTAGCACACAAAGGTAATACCTACGTATACACACACATTTATGCTTGAAAGTTTTTCTCTCTGTGTTATATACCTACTACATAGAGAGTGAGAGACCCACGACAGTTCTGCTGCGTTTCCCTGTGTGCATATGTGTGTGCGCGAGTTACATTTGCTATACATACGTCGTCTCCGTCGTTTTGCTCTTTCTCTCTCACTCCGTCGCTCCTCGGTATATATCTGTCCGTCTCTCTGATATACACATACTTATATATTCCCTCACTCCGCTCTGTGTAACCCTTGCCTTGCGGAGTCGTCTCTTCTCTTTCTCGCGTTGCTCCGTTGCTGTTGCTGCTGCTGCTGCTGCTACTGCTACACAACGCTGACTGCTGCGCTACTCGCTGTCTGTGTATATACATAGTCGCGCTGACTTGTGTGAATTTGCGCCTATATACGTGTGTCGTCCATACGTGTGTGCGTGCGGAAAGCAAAGCAAGACCAGTGTAAACTCGCTGCTGCTGGCGTGGTGGTGTCGTCAGACTCGCGCACAGCACAGCCAAAGCACAGCTCATCGTCGTGTATGGTGTGTCGTGTCGTCGTCGTCGTCGTATATACGAGCGAGACAGCGCAGCGCAGCAAAGAGCTTCTATCTCTATCTCTATATATATACAACAACGCAGAAAATATATATACAGAGCAGCAGAGCAGAGCAGAGAGCAGTACACGCATATATATATGTGTGCACAATAAAGAGTCTCTTGCGCGCGGACAGCACACTACAGCAGAGCAGCTGCATCGAAATACGCGAGAAAGCAGCATAGTGAGAATATATTTATCGCGAGAGTCCGAGTAAGTGGCGATGTTGGGTGCAATCCTCGTCGCTAAAACGAGCAGCCAACGCGTCGTCGTAGTCGACTTGGCCCAAGACGATGTGCTTATACTCCGCCACAGCTGCATTATTACCACTCCGTGAGAATCAGCAGCCCACCAGCAGCAGCAGCACCTCTTGCTGATACACAAAAAATTATTCCCCGAGAGAGGATCCAACGTTCGTAGAATTGCCACTACATATAAGTACGCAGTGCAACGTAATCGTTGTCATTCTGTACCATATTATTATAAATAAATAAATACAGTCGCGAGTGAACACCTTCGACTACACTACTGCACAGCTACGATTGGGAAGGCCTAGAGCGCGGTGTGCAGATAGAGAGCTATTCATGTATTGACTCGGGAGATCTCGCGAACTGACCAAGAATCCAAATCTATATCGATTATATATACCTATCGCACGAATTGTAAAATCACGCACTCAGCAGATTCGGAGCAGAGTTTGTTTTGTGTCGTTTTTCTGATATCTGGCTGTTTCTCTTTTGCTCGCCTTCGCTCTTTCTCTGTCTGTCTGTCTCTCTCTCTCTCTCGCTCACGGAAAAGTTTTCGAGCTTGTGTGCCTGGGTTCTTTCTCTCCGCGATTGACGTCGTCGTCGCCTTGCGCCGTGCTTTGACAATAGTCGAGCAGCGCCTTAGCTGCTTGAGAGAGAGACGGAGTTACTCGTGCGAGCCGTGAGAGCCGTGAGTGTTAGCGACGAGCAGCGCTCCGAGGGCAGTATAAGCAGCAACGGCAGCAGCAGCAGCAGTAGCAGCAGCAGCGAGAGTCATCCCGAGGAACAACAAAGTCCAGAACCCAGAGCAAGCCTGGCCTCGAGCGGCGAGTCCGACGACGGTGGGCTTGCTCCGCCACCGCGCAAACGGTTACGTAGTTCGCTACAGCAGACTACTCAGGCGGAGCAGGACCAATCATCAACCACTGCCACGAGCAGTACCTTCGTCGCGCCGTCCGACAACAACGCGACCTCGTCAACCCCAAACACATCGTCATCGGCATCGTCTTCATCCTCGGCCACAGCAACAGTCACCACAGAGCCAACGACAGGAGCAGTCACAACAATCACATCGACAACAACAACACAACAAGCAGCAACAACGGCACCCCAAACACAGAGCAGTAGCAACGACCCTGCAGCCGCGCAAGAAGCAGCAGCCAGCACAACGTCTCCACCGGCCGATCAGTCGCAACAGCCTCAAGACGAGGCCCACCAACTCGTCGATCCAGAGACTGCCACCTCGTCGTCCGCGGCAGCAGCTTCCTCGTCCATCATTACCGCTACTAAAGAGCAAATGGACAACTGTCGGTGGGTATCACACACCTTTCGATCGCACGATCGCACACGCGTTTCATCTCTCGTGTAGCTCTATTATTAGCTCCTATACTTCTTTCTTTCTCCTTGCTCCATTCTTTCTTCTTTCTTTCATTATGTAAGGCCGCATAGACTCATGTCAAATCAAACCATGTTCATGATGATAATGTTTATGTTTTTCTATGCCGTCTTCAGAGTGATGCAACAGCAGGGAGCCAATGGGGCGGCTGTCTCTCCATCCAATAATCAGCAGAATGGAACACTCAGTGATACTGGTGGAGGTGGCGGTGGATGCGTGCCTACCACAAATGGAAATATGATCACCGAAACCGATGGAGAGACTGGTGAGCAGCTCAATGGTGATGTCAATCCAACTATATCCACCAAAATCATAGATAAGACAAACCAGGATATCGTCAGGCTCATTGGACAACATTTAAGGACAGTTGGTCTAGAGTAAGCACTTTATTCTCACATGCTTCATGTATTTTTGATGTTTTTTTTTTCTTTTGGTATGGATTTTACAACTACTTTATTAATGGATGCTCACATGTGCATATTCAAACTAACAACTTTTTCCTTTGTTTACTTTACCTTTAGTCGTACTGCTGATTTGTTAATGCAAGAATCAGGATGTCGTTTGGACCATCCAGCTGCAGCCAAATTTAGACAACACGTTATGGATGGTGACTGGATAAAGGCTGATTATGATCTCATTGAACTCAAAGGTTTCTTAAATACTGAAAGTCATAGTTTGGTAAGTTACTTTTTAAACTTTATTTGTTTTCATGAAAAGTAGAATGGACTATTTAATATCCTCTCTTAATTCTACCAAATAGGAAATGAAATTTCTGTTGTTGGAGCAAGAATATTTGGAATTTTTGGAGGATGGTTTAGTACTTGAAGCTTTGCATGTACTTCGAAATGAACTCACTCCTCTGGGTCACAACACAGGTCGTGTTCATCAATTGTCTGCTTTTATGATGTGCAGTGGTAGAGAAGAATTACAGGTGTGTTTCAAAAAAATTCATTCAAAACCTTCAATTTTTGCTGTCTACTATTTTTTAATTAAAAGGCTCGAGCTGGTTGGGAAGGCAAAGGCTTGGCTTCACGTTCGGCGCTAATGGATAAACTCCAAAAATTCCTGCCTCCTTCAATAATGCTGCCACCACGACGTCTTCATTCCCTTCTTTGCCAAGCTGTTGAAATGCAGAATCAACAGTGCACTTATCATATAACTCAAACACAGGTTTGTTTTAACTTAATCTATAATAAGTAAAATATCAAATTAATTTTTATGAAATTCACTATGAATATATTATAAACCACAGACGAATCTCGAAAACGTATCGCTCCTAGTCGATCATAGTTGTAGTAAGGAACAGTTTCCGTGTCATACTACCCAAATCTTGAACGATCATTGTGACGAGGTTTGGTATTGCAAGTTTTCACCAGATGGTCTGAAACTCGCAACCGGTTCAAAAGACATGTCCGTCATTATTTGGGACGTTGATCCAGTAAGTATTTTGAGCTATATCAATTGTGCTCTCAACTTTGAATTTTCGATGATTTTTACTATAATTTTTATTTATATTCAGGAAACATTACGCGTTACGCACAGAAAAACTTTAGAAGGTCACACGTACGGAGTGGCTCTTGTAGCTTGGAGTCCAGATAGTAGCCACTTGATAGCCTGTGGACCAGAAGATTGTCCAGAACTTTGGTTGTGGAATGTCGATACACCGGATTGCGAATTACGTGTTAAACTTACTCAAGGTACTGAAGATTCGCTGACTGCCTGCGCCTGGCATCGCGACTCCAATAAATTCGTTACGGGAGGACTTCGAGGTCAATTTTACCAATGTGTAAGTTTATGTTGATGATAATTTTTCTAGTAAAATTGTGAGTTCGCAATATTAATTGATTTCCTACTTTAGGATATGGATTGTAATGTTTTGGATTCATGGGAAGGCGTACGAGTTAAAGGTTTATGGTGTAGAAGCGATGGTAAAACGGTACTAGCCGCAGATTCTCATCATCGTATTCGTGGTTACAACTTCGACGAACTAAGTGAATTTACGATGTAAATATTTGATCAAATAGAGATTCATAGTGTATATAAATCACATTTTTAACACGAGAAATTCTTATTTAGATTGCAAGAAGATCATCCAATCATGTCGTTTAGTGTTAATAAGGCTGATAGACAAGCCCTTCTGAATGTTGCTCACCAAGGGGTTCACCTTTGGGATTTACAAGATAGATGTTTAGTGAGGCGTTTTCAGGGTGTTACCCAAGGGCACTTTACTATCCATAGTTGTTTTGGAGGTGTAAATGAAGATTTCATTGCCTCAGGAAGTGAAGGTAAATTACTAAAAGTGGAGGTGAAACGACGTATAATGTCGTATAATACGACGTATACGTACATATGACAAACCAACGTATAATATTTAATGTTTCATTTTACTTTTTTAGATAATAAAGTTTATGTATGGCATATTAAGAAAGAGTTACCCATTGCTACATTAACAGGACACAGCAGAACAGTTAATTGTGTATCCTGGAATCCTGTTTATCACCAGATGATGGCTTCGGTGTCTGATGATTGCACAGTGAGGATATGGGGACCCAAGTCTGCCGTTCGTTATTCGTAACGATATTTTCATGTGACAACGCTATATATTTTAATAATGTACTTAATTTTCTATTTTACTTTCGTTTTAATCGGAAACAAGTGTTCATTCTCGAAGATCAACTTACGAAAACAGATTGTTAAATAAGTTTTTCTTTGTTTTAGCAGTAAACAACACTGCAAATGGAGGCTGACATGATATAGTGTCGTAGCAGACGTGGTGTGAATCATGTGCCCATGACCCTATGGTGTTCAAAAGACTGTCGTGTTGACTATCACTCGAATTCTCCTGCCCTCCAATGATTTCGTCATAATTTTTAGACGATTAGAATGTTCTTCAAAGATTACATAGTTGAGTTCAATCCACAGATAGATTGATCTTATAAAATTCGAAATTGAGCGTTACATAAAGCCAACAACATAGAGCAGTCACGTGATATAATTAAACATTGTGATTTCACTTTTCTAGCTCAAGTGAGTCACGCTTCTTTATAAAAGAAAAACTATAATAACTAAATTTAACTTCCTATTCGATACCAGGCAGAATGTTTTTATTTTATCCCAATACTCGTGGTTATACATTTTTAAAACTATTATAGATTATCGTTAGGCAGAACGCTAAAAATACCGAAAATACTTTATTTTTTATAAACTAAAGAACAAAAATTTTTTGCCAGGACAGATTATTAGACTGTTAACAATGCGTAGCTAACAAAGAAAATTGATACGCATTAACATATGAAGTAAAATGTAGTTTATAAGTAAACGACATGTGTAAAAGTTATAATGATTTAAAAACATTTTACAGGTATATTTTATTGATCGGGTATACAAATTTAAAGTTTGTACACTTTCGAAACATTATTATAAACATGGTACGAGGTGTTGTATCATATTACTAAAGAGGACACATTTTAAAATTAATTTTTTTCTAAAACAGTATCAAGTCAAACGAATAATCAACTTATGTATATCCTTTTTTTGACTGATACAAAGTCAACAATCAACTGTCATGAAATGATTTTTGGTGCAACTGCTTAAAACGTGATTCTCAATAAATAAGAGAGATTTGTCGCTTGATCGAAGCGATTTCAAAGCTTGCTGATAACCACCTTTTGCATCTGTATAAAAACGTATATTTACTTTTCATTTTTGTATGTTTCGGTTTGTTGGTGAAAATTCAATAAATATAATATTATATTTATAAGATGTTCAATACTTCAACAAGACAAGAGTAGACTTACTTACTATCTGGCTTTGAGCAACAAAGTTACGATTTAAACTTATGTTAATGAAAGTTTAGAACTTGAATCTAATATACATTCGCCATTTTTAATACAATTATAGTTAATATTATTATTTATTAATTCTACTACAAATTTGTTACGATATATTTATATAAACAAATTACGAGCTTTATATTTATATCAAACGTTGCGTTAAAAATTGCAAAGCATACAAACTCGAATTTAGAAATTCATGTACAAAGGTAATAATATCTTTAGAGCAGTGAAAAATACCTTTACGTATTAAAATTTTTTTTAAATGCAGTTGAGAGAAAAATTCATCAACATCGAAAAAGTTTATGTCTTAAATTAATTTCAATAGCAATCATCGAAAAAAAATTTTGAAATGGAAAGGTTAAAAAATCTACTTGAACACCGTGATAATCTTCATTTAAATATCTAGACTATGGCATATAATTATTAAAAATAGTTAAGTTTGATCTACCAAAATTACATGATTTGAGTTCAAGACTTTATTTACGAAAAAAATAAAGATTCATGATTTTTCATCATCATGCAATTTACGCAATACGGAAACGCAAATTTAAATTATATATAAAAATTTATTAATGCATTATAGTTGATATGATTTGTCTCGTTGGTTGGTACAAAAAGTATTTTTATGCTGTAAAATAATTATATTGTTGAAATATTGAAGAATAAATAACGAGTGAAAAATAACGTTTGGTGTAATTGTTGATACGAGTATTTCTTCTAGATATATAAAATAGCAGTATTTTACCTTGTGTTATATCAGTGGGGGAAATTTTTTTCTGGGATACGAAAAATTCATAATTTTGAAAGCCAAATATAAAGCAATAATAACGAGAAAATAATACATGGAAAAAGCCAAGTATCGTGACATTGATTTTATTGTGCAATTATTAAAAACATCTGAATCAA
Organism: Trichogramma evanescens; assembly: GCA_902732785.1. Lineage (NCBI taxonomy): Eukaryota > Metazoa > Arthropoda > Insecta > Hymenoptera > Trichogrammatidae > Trichogramma > Trichogramma evanescens. Next base: position 42,839 of record CACVKI010144539.1, read on the forward strand.
AAACAATGTTATTTTGTTATCGTTCATAATAACATGAGATAGTATAGAATCGATAGAATTTTGTTACTCATGCCTTCATTCAGGATTTGCGTTGAATTTAAGTATTGAAATAAACGGTGCAATAAGCAATAAAAATATTTTATTATTATTTAACTTCGTGTTTTCCCATTAATCTCGTGGAAATTGTCGATGGCAATCTTGAACGATGAATAAGTAAAAATATTCACTCGAAATAAAGTAACGACCAGCGAGACAAATTTTCAATCGCATTAGTCAGAAGATTCGGCCACATGGAAATCTTTACGATTTTCATCTATTTACAAACTTTGTGCAATTCACATAGAACCAATTTTTCGTGTATAAAACGTGCGCAGATTTAAGGCTCCTAGTTACATTAGTACATTAGTTCATGATATGTATTATATCAGAGTCGGACGTGCTTTTACATAGTATAGTGGTAATACAATCACTTATATAAATAGGAATTCATACTGTGAATTTGGTAATAAACGGTTAACTGTAACTGTACGTTTTTGACTCCCGAGATGCACCTAATATCATTTGTCATTTTCTTATCGATTAACATAACACGACTTTAATAAGTAAAAAGAAAAATAATGTACATGATGCAATAGATGTACACTGAGTGCCTTAGCACTTGAGAGTTCCATTACAAAGCATACTTATTCTATCAAGATGAATTGACTACTGTTTATTGAGAACAGAAAAAAAACATTTTGCAAAGATGTAAAAACTGAAAATTTTATAGTATAGTTGTGGACAGTTCTAAAATTTCGAGCAAAAAAATATCACGATCACTTGATGCATTGAGCAAAACTGCCAATACAATGCTCAACAGGCTGTTTCAATCTCTTGAAGCAATATCCAACGATTATTTTCCGATCAAAAAGTACTTGCTGTTTTCAGTGGTTCACTACTTATTCTTCGAAAGTTGTTGGACATTGATTTATTTGACACAAGTAGTGTCATTCACGAGTGATAAAAATTTTACAGAAAAAAAGAACGAATATATAAAAAAGTATGAGTATATTTTACATAAATATTCTAGAAATGCCAGACAAAGCAAAAATTTCATCTTTCGAAAGTTATATTTTTTCACGGTGTACTAAATGAACTGTTCAGTGCCATTAAAAGTTTACTCAACACAAAGACGAAGGACGAACCATTTTTCCGTGGAGGTGTGGCATTTTCTATTGTGTTCAAACAAGCGGTCTGTGTTAAAGTCAATTTGAAGCATGAATAATTATTTTGGCCTAAACAGAAAATTTTCAAAATTTTTTATTTCACACTTGTGGTCTTGATTTTGAATATTTATAATTTGGCCTGACTCAACTTGTTATTCGCTTTTGCTGTATACGTTTTATGTAAATTCAACAGAATCGATACTCGACTATAATTTAAAAAAAAAACCTGATCGAAAGAAATCGAATGATTTTTATGGATTCACCCAACATCGTAGAGAAAAAAAAACATTGACTAGAGAGCTTCGAGTACTTCGAAATAAACCTCGATAGCGTACGTGAAAAAGTAGCTTAACGCTTGTTAGTTTTTTCTCGCTCACGAGAATATTATTTCGTAAAAAAAAACTCTATCAAAGTTCTATATATTGCCTCTATTGTACAATAAATTGCTTCTACTTTTCTCGTGGCCCAATAATTCATGATATAAAAAGACATATGGCCTTACTGTATTTTTCGCTTTGTAAATTATCGCGATAAATGTGCACGAATAATGAAATTATTATTCAATTGAAGTTATCACGATATAACAAAATATACATATTAATTATATCTTATAGATATAATATTAAGTGCGAGCGCGAACCGAGTATGAATGCGTCATTTTGTAACATTTTGCGAATTATAACCATCATACAATACCTGTATCGATAAGTATAAAGTAAATGGGAGTTCGCTGTAGAATAAAAATAATAAAGGGGGAAAAATGATAAAATGGGTATGTTCATGTAAAAAAATATAAAAAATTGTCGTTTGCGTGAGAAGCTTTTAACTCCGTAAATATCATTTATATTATAAGGTGACGAAAGCCACGATTATCTTTGCGTATCGAGACAAAGTTTTTCTCTCTCCTCACGCGATTAATACAAAACTCATGTATCTCAATTAATTTTTGAAACATGACGATTAAATTGTATAGTGGCGTAGTATATAGAGATATAGCATGAATAATAAACCGCGCGAGTATTACGCGCGCCTATATAAATATTATATCATAAGTTTGATTGATTTCGACCGAGCTATTGTGCAATATGTGATGTATCGGTAAACAAAATTTCGTTTATTATCTCGTTGACGATAAAGAAAAAACAACAACAACAGAAGCGTACCATATAGAAGCGTTTGTGCGTCGTAATTTTCGTTCTTTGTTTTCCTCTGCAAGAGCAAAACTGCCATGGGAAAACAAGTATAATTCATGTCATATCTATAGCTGATGCACATGGTCAAAACCCTATGGAATTATTTCTTCCTTCATCGATCACGTATAAAGCAAGAAAAAAATCAAACGCTATGTACCGTGATTAATTTACAAAATACAATCGATGATGTGTGGCATACGACTCAATACATGTTATAACTACAAAATAAAAATAAAAAAAATTACTAACGAAGTAGCAGAAGAATCTTGGGCTTAAACGAGTGAGATTCGAGTGATGAATTAAAAAAACAGTTGAATTAATAATGAATTAATTATATGACGTGGAAAAGATTTAATTGAATTAAAAATAATATTAGGATTATACAATATAAATATATAAATATATTATATATATGAACCTTTGGTTATTACATAAATGTTAATGTGATAGTTTTTAATAAATAATCGCCTGGATTATTCATGACTGTTTTCCTTTCAACATTTCCATTCGTGTTTGCCGATTTTAAAAAGCACGTGATACCAGTAGTAAGTACGATTACTCATACGATCGAAATTTTTGCGCAAACTTCGGTAATCGCGTGTGCTTCTTCGTTATTCCACGGCGCGTCAATTATATCGTAAATTTATAACTCCTTTTTGTCAAGTAGTCGCCGCGGTCGTCATCGCTAAGATCGCCGGGCCTTTTAAACGGATCGCGACGATCCCACTTGACTTATGTTCAGCCTCCGCTGAAATGCAGACTCGGTTGTCTGCTGCTGCTGCTGCTGCTACCTTATATACTCCGATTCTAGTCACTAAGCTGAGCGAGTCTCTCTCTGATCACCTTGATCCGCGCGTATGATTTCCATATAAGGTGATCGGCCGCGGTCAAACTCCAGATTAATCAAAACATATATAGGCGCATATACACTTGCGTCGCTCTTGCAACAGTGCGCACACATACGCACGTATAGCTTATAGCTTACCTGGAAGTGCAATTGTAGAGCAGAAAACAACAATTATTATGCTTGTTAAGCGGCCTTCGAGGAGTAAACCCTGGATAAAGTTTATGAAGTATTTAATTGCCGCCGAAGTCGTCGTGTGCGCCAACTGCTACCTGGTCTGGAGGCAATTGAATCACTCTCAAGGTAGGTATATTTTCCGCGCTCCTCGCGCTATATGGCATGATCCTGGCCAAGTATGACAGATACCTTGTTAGGTTATGTCCCTCCTCCTCCCCCTGCCTTACGTCCATTTTTTTGCCTCGTATCTCGTGTGTGTGTTGTGTGCGAAATTCTGCGACTTGGTGACTGTAACGCACACACTCCTACGCCCACCGACCGTTGATCGACTATTTTTCTCGAAATTTTACTTCATCGCGTCATTATCGCGTTCAGTTGGTGCGAAAATTTACATCAAATGATCATCGATCGAATCGAATTAACGACCGAAAACACAAGATATGCATTTCCAATGTGATCCGAAAAAAGCTCTGTCAACTGCACTTTGAAACACGTCTATGAAAGCTCACATCACTTTTTTACAACCAAAGTACGCTACCAAGAATTATTATTACTTTTATTTGCTGTTCACGACGTTGACAGCTACATATCGATCTTTATTTACTCATTCATTTAGCATAACCTATGCAATGTATAATAATATTGCCAATTTTCAAGTTACTACTTGGCCAAAAGATTTATTTTCGTTTTCTTTTTTTCTGGAATAGATTTTAGATTCTACTTTCACCAGAAGTTTCCACGCATCCTTGACTATTTCTACTCTATTGGTGAGCTCCAAAATAAAAACTATAAAGTACGTCAACTGGATGAAGCTGCTTGGACAAAAAAAAATCTGTGGTGAATGCAGCATTGCTTTAGAAAATAGCATTTATTAGCTACGATCTGTATGTGGAGCTTTGATAGTTTTCATCAGCTTACAAAAGTGGAGTCCAAAACTATGATGAAATTTGAAACACACATCTGTGAACCTCAAAGATAACAATTTTTGAAACCTTTTTAAATAGGTAATGAATCTATTATACTTTTCTTTTCAAATAATGAGTTTATTTAAAACATTTTTCTCACTGCCCAAATAGTTTAGATACAATGGATGCCAGCACATTGAACGAAGAAACCTTGTCTGAACGTATAAACAAAAGAGACAGGGAGCGAAGAAATGTGATTGAAAAACGCAAAGAAGAAAAGCAACAACTCATTGTAGAAACTGAACAAGCAAGCTATTTCCAGCAAGCTTTTTACTCAACATGTGAAAGGATAAAAGATCTGTTAGACAATATAGACACCATGCCAGCTTCTACTTTACCTGGAGTTTTTGATCAAGTTAACAAAGATATAATAATGTTGAAAAATTACTTATTTGAGTCAAAAATCTTTTTAAAAGTTTACGACATTAGAAAAGCTCAAGAAAGACTTCAAATTTTAGAAAATGACGCAGCCCAAATTGAAGCAAGACTAATACCTAGAAAAAAATTTGGATTCAAAAACCGTAGAGTCGTAAAAAATTCGTCCGAAAAGCCTAGTGATGTTACAGATAGTTTAAAAAATTTGAAAATCACAGAAAGTATTACAAAAAATGGCGTAAATACACAAAAGAACAATAAGACAATTTATGATGATTATGGTGATAATGGGTGTGTGCTTCTGAACAAAGTGGATGAAACATTAGTGTTGGATGCTGAAAATGTTAATAAAAATGATGTGTTACTGTCAGAATTAACAAGGTGTACAGTTAGGATATATGGCACACCCAATACTCTTCATATTGTTGGTCTTGTGCAATGCACAGTGCTGATTGGACCCGTAACAACATCACTTTTTGTGGATGACTGTCGTGATTGTAACTTTGCTTTTGCATGTCAACAGTTGAGATTGCATAATTCAAAAAATTGTAATATATATCTGCATGTTACAAGCAGAGCTATCATAGAGGATTGTACAGATATAAAAGTAGCCCCTTATAATTGGACATACGAAGATCAAATAAGTCATTACAAATTAGCTGGTTTGGATCCAAATATAAACAATTGGGATTCTATTGATGATTTCAACTGGCTATCGAAAGAAAAAAGTTCTCCCAATTGGTCTATTCTTGAATCAGATTTAAGAGTCAAATCATGGGATTGATATACAAAGGTTGTACGATACAAATACCACAAATTTTATAACACTTCTTTAGTGCAAGAGAAAGACTGGAGACATCAAATCAATTTATTCTGATAAGGGGAGAGAGCTGATTGTGCATATAATTTCTTTTTACACAGTTAAATAATATTGCATACATGTTTATTACTTATAAATAAAAGTTTATGCTATTAAAATGCAAAGTGTATTTACAAAAATTTCATGAAACCAAATATTCAAAGATTTATTATAAATTTATTTTAAGATTTAGGATATGCTAAGATAAATATTTCTCAGATAATTCATCTTCTTTGTTTAATAAATGTACATAATTTTTAATTTCGTTTATTTAAAAATCATGAATCATTACTTTGAAGTATCATATCTACAGCATCTACAAATGAATTACAGACTTTGGCAGGCACTGGGTCAATAGTGATTTCATCTCCGACGCGATATTTTCCAGTTTTCACTAAAAATCCTCTAATACCGGCAGCTTGCGCTCCTGCTACATCGTCATTTACGTCATCCCCTATCATAACAGCTTCTTCAGGAGAAAAATTACCTAAGGCACTTTTGAAAAAATTGGCAGACGGTTTGCCAATGATTTCAGCCTTGACATTAGCAGAAAACTCCAATCCTTGAACGAATGCACCAGGTCCCAGAGCCAAACCATCCGATTTTTTATAATAGCGACCCTTGTGAATAGCAATTAAAGGAGCTCCCTCTAATAACAATCTGAATGCCTCATTAAGATACTTGTAATTAAATTTTTCCGGCGCTAAACCTACGAGCACGGCATTAGATGGTTGTTTTTCGTCGATTATATCGGTGAAATCTTCCAATGCTGCATCGTCAATTAGTAAAAGTGGATTTAATTTTCGACCTTTCACCAGTTCTCTGGCGGCTCCCAACGAGCTAAATATTTCGTCTTTTTTTATGTCAAAACCCAGGGTCTTTAAGCGAGTGTGAAGAATATTTTTTGACTCTTTAGTGGTATTCGTGACAAATTTGACTTGTGCATTTGAACCTCGTAACTTTTTCAATGCTTCGATTGCTCCCGGAATAACTGAATTATCTATATGCAACGTTCCACTTAAATCTATTAATACTAATTTAATTTTTTGAGCCATGATTTAGGATTTTTTTTACCTCGATAATTGTCAAATTTTCGCTATGAATCAAACACGATTTGTAGACGTTTTGCGGAATTACCGAATACGAATCAAGCAGTCGACGTTATAATATAGGGAACGCCTGCGCATTCGGACCGCTTCATTGATTGTATGATTGTGACTTACATCTTGTGCTAGGCACAAGTCAATATTCTTCGTAGTATCCTAATTGGAAAATTCGATAATAAAAATGGCAAAAGTTGTAGGATCCTTGGTGTCTCTCACCCAAAGTAAGTATCAGATGTCATTTTGTAAGTTGTAAAAAACTTTTCTGTGTCATCGAAACTTACTCTCGAATCAGTGTTATTGAAGACAACATGGATAATTCATATTCTTATGTAACAATCTTTGAACTCGTTGATATGTAAATATTAAGATATTTTCAAAATTGTTTATAATTTATAATGATGGATGTCTTCAAAACAACCATGTAAAATATCAATGCGATCAAAAATCATCGAGACCGAAATAATTTTGCACTGAGGTTATGGACAATATTGAATATGCTCTATGAATTTCATTGCCAATTCCACACCTTTATCATTTAATTATTAAATAAGTAAATGATGAAATTATAATTCAATTGATTCACTGATTATCTATTTACTTCTTAGCTATTCAATAGTTTTCACAGAAAGTATTTGAATGTAAATAATTTAGGAAATCTCTTTATTTACAGGTAGCATTAAGGCAGCTATGCCCCAGCTTCGTATCATCCAAAGATATGCCATGGTCGAAATGGTACCACCAACCCCCAAAGACATCCCAGCTATTCGTGCTGGAATCAGCAAGCTGATCACTAGTGCCAAGACTGGTGCTTACAAAAATATTACCACTCGTGATGCACTCCTGAACACCTTGGTGGCTATTGAAGTTTATTGTTGGTTCTTTGTTGGTGAATGCATTGGAAAACGCCACATTGTCGGTTATGATGTTTAGAAATATTGTTTTTAAATATCACATAGATTTCATGTTAATGTAAAATATAGATATTAGTTCAAAAATCTGAAACCAAATTTTCAGTTTGATCTAATGTATTAATAAAAAAGAGGAAAACTTCAAAATGGAAGATTGATTTACAAAAATTTAATAAAAACAATTAAATGTATTGAAAAAATTTTGATATTACAAAACAGAGCAGCAATTTTCATGTAACAGATAAGCTCTGTTTGACATATTCCCATATACAAATTGCACTTGTAACATGAACATTTAATGAACGTATTACTCCAAACTGTGGTATTTCAACACAAATGTCAAGTAACGATATAATATTTGCTGGGATTCCATTTTTTTCATTTCTGAAAGAAAAAAAGTAAATTGTACATTGGCTTGTCACGGAAATAATTTCAGTTTTGAGTTTGTTGTAATTTACCCTAAAATGAGAACTGTTTTCTTGGGAAACTTCAAATCCATCAAATTGATACTATTTGTTGTTTGTTCAGCTCCAATAAGGCTCCAATCATTCTCTTTAAGTTCAAGCAAATATTTATCCAGTACAAATGGCTTCACCTAAAACAACAAATACATACAGTATAAGTAGAAAAACAAAACAGCCAAGCATTGAAAAAGCAAAAAATTTACCTCTGTTATTTTAATCCATTTATCAGCAGAAACACTCAAGGCTTGAAATTCTTTATCCTCAATTTGTTTAAAGTTAGATACAACTAATTCTTTTACACCAAATATTTCACACGTTCTAGCAATTCCTCCAAGATTTTGGGGTTTATCGACTAAGGAAGCAATAATTATAATATCACGTTTTGCTTTTAGCTCGTATTTCAAATCCGGTACTTCTTCATTTGGTATAATAGTTTTCCACAGTGATACTTTCTTTTGCATATCGTTAGGCCCAACAGTGACCTCAATTTCTTCTGATTTTTGATTATCGTCTGTAAATCGGTTCGAAAGTTAATTGACGTCTTAAAAAATGATAATTATTCATAAAGTTGTACAACTTACTTGATTTTAAAATCGCATATGGAACAGATGACTGATTTAATAATGAATCGGAATTCTTCACTTCTATATCAAGAGTGTAGCCCTTTAAACCTATTTGAGTTTCAAATTGATCACTTTTTATCCATTCCTCAATGCTAACATTGGCCAGTCTTGGTAGTTGATGGTAAATGGTCTAGAAATTTGATAAAATATTCATTATAATGTGAGATCTACTAACAGAATTAAATCAAAATCAAATATAGTGAATTTACCTCCAGACTGTAATGCCTAACAGGATCGAATACATTGTAGAAAAAGTCTTCGTCTATTTTGATGGGGTTTTTCTTAAAGGTACCGCTATCTAAACTCTCGGAAATAGCTTTATAGAAAGGTGCATATTCCAATCTAACATCGCTGTGTTTGTCTAATAAATGATAAAGTTTCAAGAAAAATACTTGGCCAAACAATCGCATTCCAAATTGTTGGCCCATACAGCAAACACTCAGTTTTTGCAATGCCAATTTTAAGTACGATTCTAAACTTTCCAAAGGCAATTGTCTAGCTATATGCCAGATGACGCAGATTAATGAACTCGTACTTCCTGGTCGTTCTTCGCAAATCTATGAAACACAAGCGTTATTTTATCATTCTTTTTTATAATGGATAAATATGATCTTTGTGGAAATGTAGATGTACCTTTTCGAAGAATGTCCATAAATCAGGTATTAAGCTCTTGTCAGTCAAATATATTCTAATCAGAAGCCACTCCTTCATCATTCGTACACTGTGCTGATCACTATCTTTCATTATTGAATCGCGTAAAGCGTAATACAAAAGTTGGATGGATTCCTGCAAGCAATAAAGTAAGTTTTAAAAAAGGTCTATTTCAATACTGGAATAGAAAACGAAATTAAATTGATACAAAACCTTATCTAAATACGGTTGCAGTATCAAAAGAATCTGCATCAACCGATGTTTCAGTCTATGAAGCTGAGAATCAGCAAAGTATCTCTTATTCTTTACAGCCAAGAACTTTTTTAATACCAATGGAAGAATCAATAAAGAGTTGTGGCTCTTGACTTGCAAAGCTTTGCTAAGCTCTACTACTGCTGCGGCGCGTATGGCAGCATCAATGTTGCAATTCCTAAAAAAGTCGTTTATTAAATTTGTGAATTTTAAATCATGTTAGGCATCAATTTAGCGCTTACCTATTGAGAAAATCGTAGGCAAGAAAATGCTCCTCCCTCTTGCACAGAGAAAAATTCAAAACTTCGTTACCCTTCATGAAAGTTTGCATGTAGACCCTTTGATCGCGACGCATCACTTCACCATGCAAGAGACCATTTAAAATTGTTTCCATAAAAAAATTAAAGTTCGGTGTTATTTCACTGCATGTCAATAAGATATATTTAAGGCCTGGTAATGTATCTCCTTCAATCAGCATTTGATTAGTAAACTGCAAACAAATACAAAATATAATTTCTGAAAGAAATTAGAAAAAAAGAATACTATAAGTTTCAGTACCTCTTGGGGAATATCTTGAAGAGTCTTGCAAGTTATAGAATCTGAGTTGTTAATGCAGTAGGTCAGGTTTTGAGCAGCTAGCCAAAACATTTTTTCGCGTTTACTACCAAAATTGCAACTCCAAAAACTTTTTACCAAAAATTTAAAGTCTTGTAAGTCTCTATTATCAGTCGCTAAATTTGAAGTATACGTGTGTATAACATCTCCAAAATGAATTAAAACTGAATTCCCAGCGGCATCAATTATTAATGAGATTATTTCAAGCCAACCAGGGTCATTCCTTCTCTCTGTGCTGTCTAATCGTAATATGTGATCTTTGATTAATTTGCTCAGTGCAGTGTAAAATTCTAATCCTATTTTACCCTTTATTTGTGCGTTATACTTTTTACTTTGACATAGTTCTAATATATTTCTAATCATAGTGAAAAAATACCAATTATTGTTGGCACTGTGTCCTGGTATAATGTTCAATGATTTCATGGCAAACAAAAGTTGAATGGCACTATACTGATTAGAATTCTCTAGTATATACATAGCTTTTTCAACTAAACTGTTGATGTTATCAATAATTGGAACTGTTTTAGTTTTTCTTCCAACATGAATTTTAATACCCTGGAGAGCTCGCACACATATTTCAACATCTTCAAAATCAAGAGTTTTGCTATTCAATAACTTCAAAATAAATCTAAATATAGTACTCTTATAGTTATCAAAAATTCTAAGGATAAAATGAGGTGGTTCATGATCCCAATCAAACCATTTGCACAAAAATTCAATAATTTTAACTGTTAGAGGAATATTAACATATGGTCTGACATCAACTTTATCAAGAAACAAAAAAAGATTTGCTATCTCTTGTTTAACGAGACATTGTTCTGTTTGGAAAACAACTCCTCCCTCATATAAAAGTTGAATCATGAGAGAAAATATTGACATTGAAATTCTAACAGTTCTCTCATCCACTGTAAGGTTCTCAACAGTATGACTGACATAATTTAAAACAATTTCATAAGGCATTTGACTTAGCCAAGATCTAAGTGCTTCCCAACAACTTGGTTCCAAATTATTTTTCTCACAAAAACTATTCAACAGATTACAAAAAACTGTTAAATTTGTGATTTCTGAAAATCTGGATACAATTTTGATTAATGCTACTTGAGACATTAAACGCAACATGGGCGGATGATGTTTTATGTTTGTTTCTATTAACAATCTGATTACTTCCAAATGATCATCTTGTAAACCTACTATAGTATTTAAATGCTCTGAAGTTGACAACATTGCATGTAAGGTATAAAAAATGGGGACTGGACCCCAAGAGATGGTATGAAGCAAATATGCAACTTTTTCGATTAAATGCAATTCCTCGCTCTGAAACATGTTGAACCACTGAGTCAATGTAGTAACAATTTCAGGCTCACATTCTTCACAATGCTTTTCGTATAAAAATGTATGATTCAAGGTGTTGATTATTAGAATAATGAAAGCATCGTAACCATAGGCTTCAGCATTCAATTGCAATGACTTGAGTAGTCCATACTTGACAATTGAATGGTTATCATGGTTTAATATTCTTGCAAAAACACAGTATACCCAGCTAAAATTGAAACAATCCCCACAAGATTTATGCTCAACACATCCTTCTATCAAAGAATCTAGTAATGATAAACATGGTGTGACCAAATGTTTCTGTTTTTCTTCTAGAGCCTCCATAAGTAAAATAAAGTTGGTTCTAATTTGTTTTATGTCATTGTGACAAGAAGCACTTTTATTACAAATGAATGGGTTTATTTTGTTAGGTATCAAATTGAGGGAAACTACCCTTTTAATACCCTCTTCATGTAAGTCTATAAACTCTATAAGTCTTTTGAATAAGTATAATGCCTCTTTTCTGCTTGAAGAATCATCCGATATCATCCTATTTTGAATTGTAGTCCACAAGTTCTCATGATGTATTAGACTATAATCAATTTCAGCATTAGATGAATTGAGAGGAAATACAAATTCACCGATAATACAAATTATTTTCAAGTCAAAATCTTTGTCCATTATTTCATGTATATACGGACTCAAAATCCTGGTTGATTTTGCTATATTAATAACTTCAAGTAAAATAGAATATAAGGCGTGCCATTCATTATTTTCCTTACACTGAATCCATGACTGAAGATCGTACATAACTGAAGACAGCAATACTTTTTTACATGCTTCTAAGTGTGTTTTATTTGATGCTCCAGATTCTTTTTGATCATTCAAAAAGTTCATAATCTTCCAGGCTTGTAAAAAACATCTTAAAATATTCAAGTACCAACCTATCGGGCAAGTTTCAGAGGTACCTTGTAACTTGTCAGGTATATAATGTGATCTAAAGTCTTCAAATAATTGAATCAAGTTCAATCTGTCTTCAAATAGGACTAATTGTAAAACTAAAATATCATTCATAACTGTTTGACATTCTTTGAGAGTGCACAGTTTACTGCACTCCAGAAGATCAATAACATGATTTTCCGAAAAATAAGCAATAGTTTTACTTTCGAACGCAGTTTTGAAATTCAATTCGTACAATTGGCACAGCAGTAATCTCGTAGCTTTGAGTTTCTTTTTGTTTGAGTGATACTCTCGTAAATTGCTAAACTGATCCTTTATTGATTTCTGCAGCACTGAGTGCAGAGAATCCTTGCATGCTATGACTTTGTCAACAATTTCCAAGATCAGCGAATCCGGAGCAGCCAGATCTATGAATTTTTTATGCAGCTCCATGATCGCAATTATTCATTCGAAGTTCTCGACATGAAAATCCTAGCAGTTAATCGCAGTACAGTGCAGAAGGTGTAGGTGCACCTGGAACGTATACACACGGCCGGCATTAACAATTACGAAAGCTCGCGATGTAATCAATTTTCGGTCGTTGACTCACCCGTGGACCTTGTACTATCTGGGCATGATGATTCGGAAGTGTCTCGGACGCGGAACTCTCACATTTTCCGATATTTTATGCAAAACTTCGGCACGTGCAGTGGTTATCAAAACAACATAATAACATAAATCACTATTAACTGCTCAGCGACAGAACCGCAGAGATAAAACTGTCAACAGGTACTTGCAGACCTGCTTTATCGACACAAGTCACAAAATTAAGAAAAATTTGAAAGCTCCGTTCAAATAATTATTATTTAAAACTTTTCTGAGAAATCTTTCAACTCAATAAATGAGATGGGCGCGCTTTTCAAAAGTTTTCAATAACAACGTTGAAAATGTCTTGACAATTTATAATTTAATAATTTATGGTAAAAATTAAATAAACTATGGCAAGTTTGGAAAAAATACAGTTATAATAACTTTTTTTAAACAATATAACTGCTAACAGAAACTTTTAATAATTTAAATATGAAAAGAATCCGAATTACACATTCAGTCCCCGAGAGTAGAGTAGTGGGAGTTGGGACTTAACTGATGGAGTGGAGTGCATGTCCCGCACGGGCCACGGCCACGGTTCATATTTACATTCGTCTGCTACACGTGACGTGCGGCGGGCACGTTGTTTTTACAGATTCACAAGGTTATAACATTCAGTTTGTACTTTTTAATCGCCACATTCGACAATTTTTAATCGTCTCTTATGATCAATCGGACATTACTTCGTGTGCTCTGCAATTTCCCTAATCGTCGTATTGACGGCGCTAAGTTCAAACCTGTGAATCGGTGTTTTAGCGTCAACAGCATCATGGCTCAGAGCAAATTCGAGTACGTGAGGAACTTCGAGGTGGAAGACCGGTTATTGCCCAATTGCTGGATCGTCGTGAGAGTCGATGGTAAAAATTTTTCCAAATTTTCCGACTTACACGAATTCACGAAGCCAAATGACAGGAGAGCTTTACATCTCATGAATCACGCTGCCATAATTGTCATGAGGAATTACAAGGATATCGTCATGGCTTATGGGCAAAGCGACGAGTACTCCTTCGTTTTCAGAAAAAGCACCGAGCTTTACAATCGTAGAGGTATTATTTGAATAACCCGTCAGATTGTTCGTCAAGCTTTTCTTCGATCATCATTGTTTTTTTCATTCTTATAGCTTCGAAGATTATGACGAACGTTGGCTCGCTCTTCACAGCTGCGTACTGCGTCAACTGGAAAAAATACTTCGACTCCAAAGAGATGAAGTATCCACCGTCTTTCGACGCGAGGACAGTACTTTATCCCACGGATACAAATCTTCGAGATTATCTCTCTTGGAGGCAGGCTGATGTCCATATAAACAATTTATACAACACATGCTTTTGGAACCTTGTTCAAAAAAAGAATATGACTGGACAAGAGGTAGGTACTTCATTCTTTAACAAAAACTTTTGCTTATTTTCATTTGTTCATAATTGATTCAATGTTTTTTAGGCTGAAGTGAGATTGAGGGGTACTGTGTCTGCAGACAAAAATGAAATACTATTTTCAGAGTTTGGAATCAACTATAATAATGAGCCACAAATGTTTAGAAAAGGCACAACAATACTATGTAAACGATTAATAAAAAGTGAAGAGAAAGGGAGTTATACAAAACCAGAACCAGTGCCTATAGTGGAAGATATTATAAGTGATACATTTTGGATAACTCATGATGAAATACTTTCTGAAGGAAAGCCAAACATTTTAGCAATTAAAAAAGAAACAATAGATGGTGCTCCTATTTTTGAATGTGAGAATAAATATAAACCTCATTCACCAACAAATTCTACAGATGAGATCATGGCATCTAAAGTGAAAACGATAACAATAGAATAGACAAATAAATAGCCAGTAACTATTTTGTGGAAAATAAGTACATTGTAATATATTAACAACATGGATGCTGATGTATTTTTTTGACCAAGTATCAAATGCTTGATTACGTTTTATATGCATAGATATTACTGAATCAAAGTCAGTTACATTTCTTCAATTTACTTGTTTTCAAGTAAAGTGATTGTATTATAATAATTAGAACAATACATTTAAAGAATGTAAATAGTAACATATGAAATTGTGTAATGACTGTTTTTAATAATAGTATATTTATTCAATAAATTTCACATAAATTTGTAATTACTTAAAATTTACAATTAAATTTTTCATCAATTCATGCTATGATGAAGGCATGGAATGCAACTATCCAACACTATTATTTGTAATGTAAGCTTCAATAATTTTTATTTACAATTATCATAATACCTTAATTCACAACAAAAACGTTCATAATACTTGCATTTTTTGTTTGAAAACTCAAAAATGTTCTTTTAAGCAGTAACTATGATGTCACTTTAGATAAATTTGCATGATATAGACTTTGAAGCAATTGTTACAAACATAAATAATTTATTCCATGAAAATCATGTCAAACATAAATAATTTTTTCATACACACTTTATAAATCAACATTATTATTATCTGTAAAATCTTGTTTATCTTTTGAAGCATGTTAGTTATGCTCCTCAATTTTTGAGTTCAAGTATAATCATTTTTTCCATTGTATCTAAATTTATAGAATGTTTTGTAATCAGCAATCATAAATACTTGAGATGATATGTTTTAAAATCAATTATTCACACCAAAATAATTAACATAAATTAATGTTTATAAAAGATTCATTAAAATTTTCAACAGGCGGATTTAACTTTGTGGCAGTTTATAATAAAAAGTGGAGCCTACAGCAATAAAAATAATAATTAATAAATTTATAACTGGAGGTAAATTAAAATTTAGATCTCCACACAATAAAAATATTGGCCAATAATTCAGGTGCAACACCATTAACTCAAATATTGAGTAGTTTTATAGATTTAAAATATTGGTATGTAGTTGTCAATTTTTGCGCGATGTTTCTGTGCTACACATTCAGCTATCCAAACAATGTTGCGACATTCCTGTTCCTTCAGTTTTAAATAACTGTAAAATACTCCAAAATGGAATTGTTGCAAGAAAGCATTAACATTTAATCGAACCTGCAAACAATCACAAAATTTAAAATATCTTTCTTCAGCTAATAAAAGTGTAAAATAGTTAATATTCTTACCTCTCTCTCAAAAAATTTATCTTCAAGAGTTTTATCTCCAGGATTATTTCCAGCTCCATCAAAAAGAGCAGCATATTCCTATTAAAATATTGAAAAAATGAAGTGTTACATTTTTTTTAACATATTATTTCAGAAAAATGTCTATTTCAAAGACTTACGGCATAAAACTCAGCAACAGTTTTGACTTGTTCATAATCATCAGCTCTAGCTAGGGCAGCTAAACCATCAGGATTCAGACGACCACAACGTGGATAAAGCTTAGCCCTATCATCTTTTCCTAATTCAGTACCAAACGAATTAATTGTAATGATAATTGCTCTTCTATCAGCTTCAAACTGGAAAGTTTTAAAAGAAAACTATTAGTACTGAAAGATAACTGATGACTCAGCTGATATACTTCAAGTTAAATAAGAGCAAGACATCATTTAGATGAAAATGAAATTATTCATTACTACTTGAAACTTACAGCCAAAATTTCACACATAGTTTCAGCAGTGGTTCCACCAAGCTCTTTGCAAAAGTCATAAAAAGCTTCAAGATAAGCCTTGTACAGCGTATTTCTGATAATTTCAATGTTCATTTCATCCAAATCTTGCTCAGAAATGCAATCCACAAAGAATGGAGCTGCATGAAAAATATTTTCCATTAATATAAAACAATTACTTTAAAACCCTCATGATAGGATAAAACTTACCAAGAGGTGTATCGACCAGAACAGCATTGTACAATTCTGCAGGAGTAGCAGCAACATGAATGGCTTCCATTTGTTCAAAGCTGCCAAGAGGATGGCATTTTGGTATGAGCTCAGAAATAGGTCTCTGATGCAAGGTACCAGTAATTAACAAAATAATGTTGTCGATCATGTAGCTGTAAGTGATGAAGTCAAGAAACTGAGACAACGGCTCTACTGAGTGATTCCGCATGTGTTGGAATTCAACCACGAGCTTTTCACGTAGCTTATCATCGATAGTACTGACGGACAAGGGCGATGGCTCATTAGCCAGAAAATTGGCGTAGTCGGTGCCTGCCAGATGTAGTTTCAAATCTGGATGGGAAAATATCAGAAGTATGATTATTGTTACAAGCTGTACATTTGTGAACAGATGATCTAATTGAATGCAGAACAAACGTTTACCTTCGAGAGTTTCGCACTGGACAAGATTGAGATAATCACTCTGCTGGAGAATACCGCACTTGAAGCCGCGGCAAAGACCCTCCAGGTATCCGTTATCGATATTGAAAAGGCAGCCCTTCATTTTGGCGAATTTTTCTGACGATCGCTGACTCAAGGGAAATTACACTGCACTGCACTCACACGCCCAGTTCCGTACAGGACTCGAGTAGACACTTGCTGTTTTGCTGTGCCCGTAAATGCCTTCTGCAGCAGTACGATGTCACGAGAAAAACATAAGTCAGGAGTCGATCATATGACTTGGGGAAGCAAAATTGATCGGTCTGAAGTCGACGCTTGATAATCGTCGATAAGATAAGAGCCCACCTGACACACAGTGCCAGTGCGAATCTAATGATCGTCGCGCACTAACGTCACTTTCCGCGCGAATCTCGTTTTACAGCTCCGAAAACATTTGTTCGGCGAAGAGTTGAATAAAAATGGTTGCTTGCTGTTATGTACTTGCTGCATCTTCATTTAAAAATTAATTTAGGTTGTTTATGTTATTGTTATTGTCATTAATGACAATCTGATCATGTTTTGGGTTCAGAACACATTTTAAATGACCTCATTTCGAGAATCGATCCGATCAGGTCAATTGTGACCCAACTTCAGGCAGTTGATTTCGGAGCAGACGCATGCGCGCCCGAGGCACAGTCGCACACGCACGCCAATAACAGATAAAGTCCAAAATTCCTATGCCGAACTTCTAAATTTCAATTGTTGACAATACGAATTACGGGTATCAACATAGCACGCGTCGCAGGCTCCGTTCGGAAGTCATCGAATCATCTTGGCCGTTTGACGCGTAGCGAGTCAAAATTACCATAACAATTACTCCCGCGCATATGTAACGTGCTCCGGAAATGCAAACATATCTGCGCATTGACCAATAAATACTCGATCCGAGATTTTCCTATCCTGCGAGTAAATGGCTCAACGAAATAACGTGGTTACCACACGTTTTTAGTGATGACACTGAGCCCGTCTTAGAAGGATCGCGTGGAGCTCGTTCGAAAGCATTTAATTTCCTCAACAAATTTTTTCGTCTGTGATTCGACTCTAACCGAGAGGGACGTGTAGGGGTGGTTAACTAGACAACCTAACAATTACGTATGTGCGATCGCTTGGCCTAGTTAAAGCCACTTGCAGTGTTAATTAATTTAAGCAGTCAAGATTTCCTTAACACTTGGTAAGACAGCTCAAAGCATCTTAGAGGTTGTTGTTTATTCAATATTCCTCACTGTGATGATCAATAATTTGGATTATTTGTGCACAGAAATGGAAGAAAAGAAAATTAAATACTATGGCAAGAGGAGGAGTATTGTCAGAAGGATTGGATCCATGCTGCCTCTGAAGCCGCCACCAAAGATATATGTTAGTGTTACCCCGTTACACTCCATGAGCAGCTCTATGATCGACCAAGAACCTATTAGCGATTACAAGTACACAAATGGATTTGGAGCTGGAAGGTAATATATAACTTCTTCATTTGTTATGTAATTTTATAACAATGGAAATTTTTTCAAATCCATACTAAATAAAATTAATTCTTTTTCAAGACCTTCCTCCTGTTGCGAATTCAGGGATATTTCATACATAAAGTACCATAATTTAATAATTCCTTTTTTGTACCAAGTAGTTAGCTTTTGGTGTTTAATATTAGAACTTTTGAAGTACTTTTTGCATATATGTTTATCCACTTGTCTGTATTGCCTTTATTGCACTTTATAAAAAGTGTAATAACCAATTAAGTGTAATTCTTATAAAGTTGAATCATTTATCATTGAAAATATTACATTTATGTATAACTTTTTTTTCTAGCAATGGGCTTTACCAAAGTAAACCAGATTTATTAGAACCAATAAGTTTTGGCTCAGAAGTTCGTTTATTGGCATTGGAGCAAGAGTTACAAGATTTAAGAGAACAAATATCTACCATTGTTAAACCTGGAAAACCAAATGCCTCTCGTAAGAAAAATGATTATTTAATAATCTTATATTTAATTTACTCTTTATTTAGAAAATCCAAATCACATTTATAGTTTTTTCAAATTGGTTACCTAATAGGCTAACCAAATTATTTTTATCTTTTAACTTTGATTATGCAATTTATCATTCATTTCATTATTTTGTGATTTTATGAAATATAGGAATGTTACAATTTTCAGAAGCCAATGGGTCATCTGGAAATAGTAACTTTAGTATACCACCACCGCCTCCGCCACCACTGCCTCCGGTACCAAAAACTCCACATATAGCCCGTCGAGCTAGTTTACAAGACCATATAAATGAGGAACGTAAAAAACCTCCATTTGTTGCACAAAAGTCAATGGGTGAAATATTGAAGGGAATTGATAAAGTAAAATTGAGGGTTGTTGAAAAGTAAGTAAAAATTGTTAATTTTTCATTTATTTGATGAATATGAATTTATAGAATTATTCAAAATTTTTAAAAATAATTTAGATCTCCAAATGGTGGACCATTGAAAATAAAACGAGATGTAAGTCCAAGCCCATGCAATGACTTGCAAGAAATTTTAAGAAGACGTTATGCAGCTATGCATCTATCTCAATCTCCAGATAGTAGAAGTAATTCTCCTAACACAACCTTGGATGATAGCTTTTGACATTATGTCAGAAACAGCCAAAGCATCTCATAATCTATGTGATGTGTAGGTTGATCATAAGACGAAATGATTTTGCAAAAATTTTTGGATTCATTAAATTGTTTCATTAGTATTAATCTTGTTATAATTGAAAATTAATTTTGATAGAAAATTCGTAAGTGTATATCTCAAACATGAAATTCACAAGCAATCGTTAAAAATGATGTAAAAAAACAATAAGTTTTTGAAATTTGGAAATCAGTTTTAACATATCAATGATGGTTACTTCGATTTTGTTTGAATTGTCACTTTTTAAATGTAGCACCAATGCATGATTCAAAGTTAACTTGTAGTTGATATATTTAAAAAAGTTGTACCATATAGTATAGATTGTTAAGGATAAACTTTTAAAACTATCAGATGTGGCATTTTAACTTGGGCGATTCTGTGATAAATGCCATAAATTTTTTTTTGCTAATACATAAAATACTATCCGTAAATGAGATCTGCTTGTAGTGAATAATTCATTTTAACGGCACTTGAAATTTATAAGTGTACTTTCGAGTCTTTGTAGACTTGCGTGAACTCACACGAACGAACTACTCGTTTATCTATTAGCGAGTAATAAATTTGTATATATTTTTCGCCGCTGCCATGTTACGAGAAAAATTGATTATTTTTACTAAGTGCTTGTTGAATACTTGATAAAGTATAAGGTATGACAGTGCAACACGTTTTCATACCACAAGCACCATTTACTCGTATGAATATGAAAATAAAACGATGATACTTTAAGAGACAAACACAGTCAGTCTCTTGTATTCTAAAAATTGCAATTGTAAAGTAAAAGAAAACAAAAATGAATAAATGTACAGAAAGTGTTTTATACTTGAAGCTTTTATTTTATTCAAGAAATAAATATAAATAGTTCAAGGAACCTTATAGATGTTAAATAAATTGTAATTTTGAAATTTACGGAAAGTACAAGCTGGATGTGTTTAAAAAAAAAAAAAAAAAATGGAAACTATGTGTGCCGACATTATTTGCCCGATAACGAATCCTATCACGTTGAAAAATGTTTCCCTTCCAATGGCTCGCATAGGCATATCGCGCGAATTCGACACTCACTTGCATCGCAGAATCAATGCGAGAGTGGCCGGATAAGGCGATTCTCTCTCTTTCTCATTCTCATCGAGTGTCGAGACACTCGAGCGTAAGCGCATACAAACGTCAATGTGTGCGTGCTTAACTTGGCACTTTGTATGCGCTATATAGCTATATGTACACACGCAGACCGCATCGGAGCGGCTCTCGCAAAAACGTACAGTTGCCAGTTCGCAGTACTACTATTCAGGCAGGAGCAATCTCGATTCGCGAGTAGTAGTACATGTCTATAATCAAACGGGTCAAGGCGGCCGACTTTTTTCCGCGTGTTTTAAAAGACTGGCAAACTTAGACGTCGTAGATAGTTGACAATTTGATTTTGCTACCAAGGTGGGCTACTGTTGCTGCTGCTGCTGCGATCGAATTTTTGGAGAAGTGCACAACGCGGCTCTCTCGCGCGAGTGCAGAAAAATTCCGCGAAAGTGAGACAATCGCGATAAGTATCTGTTCTCGAGAGATACGGAGTCTCGGGACGTTTCTCGTTCGTATATTGTATACTTTTATGCTCGTCGTTGGTCGAAATCGATGAAATCGACTCGTCGTCGTCGGCACAGTGTCCCAAGACATCGACGGCAACGGACTTGGCTCTCGCATGCAGGCATGGAAGCTCGCATCTATGCTCCACAGACCACAGCAGCAGCCTCGCAGTCACGACAACAACAACAACAATACGAGTCCAAGAGCAGCAGTGGTATAGCTTATGACAATTAAGGTTATGTCGCGCGCTGCTGCTGAGTAAACACATCGTAGTGTCGTCGTCGCTGCTGTGCAGGCCACGCGCGAATCAATCGCGTATTACAAGCACGACCGTCGTAAGTGCGGCCGATGAAATCTCTCTACAATATAATACATGCCCATGAGTGAGAGAGACACACACACACATGGTCGCTCGATATAAGCTCGTCCGTCGAAAGCATAACAAGTAACATACTTGAACAAANAAAAAAAAAAAAAAAAAAGAAAGGAAATCGCATCGTGTTGGATACGATTGAGCGACCGTGTTTATTTGCACAAAGAGTCGCAAGTTGGAGTGTCAAGATTTGCTGCTGCTGCTGCTGTGACGTGCTGCGGTGTGGTGCGCCGCGGGGCCTAATTTCGCGTCGTCGTGTGCTTCCGCAAGTTCAACAACCTTTGAACCTTTGCCGCATACCTACTAATATACAGTCTACTGCCGCAAACGAGTCAGTCGTGTGCTGTCGTGATCGTGTGCCGAGGCAAAAAAAAGATTGGTGTGAGTGTGCGCCTTCTCTACACCTAGTCCAGTAAAAACTATGTTGGAACCTACATGGGTTGCAAACAAGATGAAACCTAGCATACTTTATGTTTTCGACCCTCAGGAATCCGAATCCG
>CACVKI010144547.1:0-14372 GCA_902732785.1 Trichogramma evanescens
ATGAACTACAGGTGCAAGTTGACGCCGTCGATGATGAGGGCCGCACACCGCTGCAAGTGGCGATTTCATGTTCCAAGCCGGACGCGGTCGAATATTTACTGGAGAAGCGTAATGCCGATCCGTCAAAAATCGATTATCCCTACGCGTGTAACTGGAATTCGATGTACGAGGACGATGAATCTGATTTCTTAGCAGTGTCTAGCAGTCTTGCAGTCGTCGATATTCTAGAAAAAAATGGGTACAAAATGAATCGAAGCCTCGCTGAAAAGATCAAGGAGGATTTCAAAAATCACGAGCTGATGCAAAAGTTCGCTGTTATTGCCGAAAATTGGTACGAATGCGAGGATTTCAGAATAAAAGCGGAAAAGATAATGGTGAAGGGGGATCTGTCACTCTACCATCTGATACAATTACCTTACGACGAGGCGAAACAATTGGTCGCATGCATGGACTTCTGGAAGTTTGCCCGCTTAGATAAATTGGATCAGCTGCCTCGAAAGTATCGTAAAACTTGTGCTTTGGCACTAATTAAAACGATGACTCAACGATTTTTTGAACGTTGGAATCTGGATGCTTAGGACAGCTAGAATAATATTCGTGCCTTCGAAGAGGAGATTAATCTTAAAACCACACTGTATATAAAACATGCATTGTAAACACATAAATATGAAAAATGTATATTCAATTGTACAAAAAAAACAATCATTGAGATATTACTGATTTTTTCATACTTTCAATAAAACAATGAAATTATTATTAAGAAAAAAAACAAACAAACAAACAAAAATTATTAATGAAAAATATTATACTGTTTATTTAATCAATCTAAACATTATCCTAATCTACATAATTTTCGCAGCTTTCGATATTGCACAAAAAATATACGTTCACTTTTGTCACTAAATTGATAATATTAAGCCATGGTAATTGATGTTTATTTTTTAATTCTGCAGTCCCTTTTCGTGTCGCTTATGCAGCTTTTCCATTTTATTTCGTAAATTTTACAAATTTTTCTGAATTAAATCAACCTTTCAATAATTTCAAACGTTAAACCACCTGTTTTTTTACCATAAACTAATAAACTGATTTTTAACTATAATACTTTCACGTCAAGTTTGTGGCTCAACATTCGTTCTATTTCAATATTTCAGAGTAGCATCATTGAGTAATTTAATAATTGTACAACTGCACCAGAGCGACTGAAAATTTTTTCTGCATTTCATAAAACATTTTTGGAATAATTTGATTCAAATATTGTGATGAAGAACTGACTGCCATATTAAAAAGTTTATAATAAATGAACAATGTTCATTGAACATCAGTGGCCAACGATATGTCTCGAGCTTTCTTAGCTCTGAAGCTGAGAAATTCTGATTTGCAATTAGGCATTATATTAAAAATAAATATTGATGACGGTATAAATGTGTTTCTTAACTACTAGGAAGATTACAAGAGATTTTTTAAATTATTAATTGTTATACTTCGTATATTGTTCGAATTTTTGTTTTATCTTTTAACATAAGTAATTTCGAAATTGCTCAAGTGTTCATACATGTAAGATACGTGTACGTTAACAATTAATTGCGTACATTAATAATTCATTTGAAAAATTAGCCCATTAAAACAATTTACTACACCTTTCTAATTAATGAAAAAATCTCAAGATGTAATTTTCATTGCAAATGGTAAAAAAACTTGCTTTTCATTTTTTTTTTGGATTCTATAAAGTTTATTAATTATCTTGATTTTTGGGGTATATTTCCTTACATATTAAACTACACACTACTCTAATTCTACTAATTTCATTTTACCAATTCACCTACCACGAATTTTATGTTATCTAGATATAATTTCTTTTATGGTACATTTGATTCAGACGTCTCCATAAGATCTTTTGAACATCTGCAGATTCTGTGACAATTGTTTTTTCATTGCTAGCGTCTACTACAGGTAGCTATTCAGCTGGTAAATCCTGTAATGCACAACACACGTGTCATCGAGCCGTTAACTTGAGCGCATCCGTCAGAATTTAACTGGCTCTATCTATCTCTTAGCAAACGACGACGATGATGTCTGCGCGATCCGAGCGGCGTTATATATTAGGTAATACAGCTCTCTTGCTCTCTCAACGCTAATTCCTACACATCTCATTTGGGCCAACGTCGAGTTGCAGCACGCGGATGTAGCGGCATATGCCCTGGCGCTACAGTCTATATGCCAAGAGAGAGAGAGAGAGAGAGAGAAGGATGACTGATCAATTAATAGAACTTGGAATAATTGGCCGTCATCGGGTATGTAATGCCGCGCGTGCACACACACACACACACCCACACATACATTACATACGTTTAAGATATCGACTTGCCATTCGTACTATAGGTACAGCTCGGATATTACTGTATACGCCGACGCCACTAAACTATATGCTGATCTAGTTTTGGGATTAGATTTAACGTGTGCGCATGCATAACGCGTAACTTGTCACAAATTTCATATTCGATATATGCCCTACCTATACACTGTAACAGCTCCAAAATAGACGCGTGCATTTAATCGGTAAAAATAACAGAGGGTCTGGCGCGAGTAAATTCACTTTAATATACAGACCCGAATGAGATCAAAATGGATTCATGTTAAATATGGAAATAGTGTAACGAACGAATAGAAAAAATAACAGTGACATTTTCGGCAGGAGTAAAAAATTTTACGAAGCAATCACGATCGTTGGCGCGTGGTGGCACGTTTTCCTCCAGTAATTTGAGGTCAAAATTGAAAACAAGTGACGCTTTTTAAGTGCTCACGACTGGAACATAAAAAATTGTAAGAATTTGGACGCTTTCCTCGACGAAATTTCTCGAGTAAAATTAGTCGACAGTCTGATTATTGGTAAAATGTTACAACTATCTTTCATCGGCGTATTATTATTTATATTATGTATAAAAAAAACCTTTTCAATCATTCAAACTTCACTATACATTCTAAACTCTATATCGTATTATACACAGGTAAGCAGAATGACTTACTCACCTCGGCCACGCCGATGGAGGGCAAAGGCAGCCGTACCGTCGCCGGCAACAAGTATCCGTTCGTCGTGTCCCTGCGAATCCGAACTCCCGGAGATCCGGAGGGTCAGCACTTTTGCAGCGGCTCGCTCATCACCACGCAGCACGTGCTCACCTGCGCGCACTGTCTCAACGACGAGCCGGATCTGCCGGGCTTGATGGGGCCCACGAGGGTCCAGGTGAACTTCCAGTTACCGGCCTCGGTCAAGGGACACATCATGCTGGTCGAGCACTGGATCACCTACGACCAGTGGGCCAAGCAACACGAAGTGCCGCTGCAGTTCGGCGACAACGACATCGCCGTTCTCAAGGTACACACGAGATTTTTTCATTATTTCTCGAGTCTAGTGGTAAAAATTACAGCTGTTTTCATTTTCTTTGCGTATTTTATAGCTTTGGGGCCAGGTGGATCACTTCTCTCCGGCGGCGATGTCACTGATACCCGACGACTACTCGGGCCACGTCAGAGCCATCGGCTGGTGGTACACCAATCAGGGCTTGACCGTCAACGACTTGATGGCCGCCGATCTGAAGGTCATTCCGCTGGAGGAGTGTCACACCAATTACCTCACGTCGACCAACGAGGTACTGCTGATGCGACACAATATCCTGTGCACCAAGTCGGACGATGCAGCCACCTTGGAATGCGTAAGAAAACGACATGCGCTTTTGTCTGTTGCTTTTTTGGTATGGATTTTAATTTACTCATAAACTTGTGTATTTTTTAGGGCGACAGTGGCAGTCCCTTGCTGGACGAGTACAACTCGGTCGTCGGCGTGGCCGATTCGTTCTGTATCGGCAGGAACCAGCAAGATCGCCTCGAGTCGATCATGTTCAACATGAACCTCAAGTTCTACAAAGGCTTCGTATACCACGTCACTCACGGCTATTAAATTTCACTATTATTAGTACACGTTAATTATAGACTTAAAGATAACGATTAAAAGAATGGTTTATTCAGTCAAATAATTGAAACGACATGAATTATCCGTACGCGCCATCGATCCGAATTTAGTTGATAGGAAACTTTTAAAATGCTTTTGATACAACGATCCGAGCGCACTATATAATATTTAAGCCGCAGCATAATAGATTTCATCCACGCTATTTTCAAAGTTACAAGCGCGCACGCAGGTGTATATGTACGTGTATGTTGTACGTATGTATAGTGCACGTACGTGAAAACGACGTCGATCGAGCGCGACAAATGACCCGGCGGCTTGTACCACGTATTAAAAACACACGCACACACACCGAGCTGTCTCTCTCTCTCTCTCTCTGCTGTATGCGGCCGCTAAAAAAGCTTGATCAAAGTCAGCCGATGCTCCTCCGCTACTTTTTCTCTCTCTCTCTCTCTCTCTCTCTCTCTGCATACGATATGTACGGTACTCTATACGGTCCTCGTCGTCCGTGCGCCTCTTTAAAAAAATACCTTCGCGTAACTTCATCAAATGCGGAACGGAATCTCCCTGTCCCATTCTGTATGCAGGCGCGCGGCATAAAAGTTTTGAAGCCGGCGAGGCTCCGGCAATATGTATATGTAGTATTACTGTATGCCAGGGGGCGAGCTGACCGAATATGACACTAACAGGCTTTTAAGCGCTCCAGGGGGTATGCCCATGTGTGTGTATGTGTGTGCAAGGGGTGGGTGGGTTTAGTAGAAGAGCCACGTATACGGCTCAGGCGAATTTATTTGCACGCGAGCGAGCCTCGATACATTTTTCCGAAATATTGAATCATAATGTTATTTATGAGCGACAAAGGTAGGTAGGCGCGCAGGTATATCCTACATCGATGGACGAGTACTCGCGAGCTTAAGCGACGTTGATTGTACAAAAAAAAGCTCCTCTGTCGCTCTTTCATCGATAAAGTCCATTATAAAGATACGACGCCTGACATATGCTATAAATTAAACCGTATAAAGAGCTACATCGTGATTCCATTACATTTAAGACATGGTAAATTATTACGAGCCTGTAATATTACGTGTATACTTATTGCGCAGACCTGTAAATGCGTTAGGTGCAATATTCGGAAAATGCACGATAGCGGCATCAAGAGAGTCGCGCGTGCTTAATACACATCTTACAACGCCGTGCGTATATGCGGAACTTCTTGCATAGCAACTGGGGCTGCAGCGAGTCTCGTATACAAGGCCATATCTCGTGCTGCTGCGGGTCCTGCTGCTTTGCTGCGCCCCTCCGCGATGTCGAGGGTAGGTATGTATACGCACGCGTGTGTATTGCAGCGACGCGCGCGCGAACGACACCTCCGATGCTCCGCGCTCGTATATACACACGTGTGCGTTACACCTGCAGAGAACTATCTCGTGTGTTCCACGCATACACACACATTCCTGCCTGCACCGAGCGTGTATAGAGACGCAGGCAGTAGTGCAGGTATACGCGTAGTATTTAAGTTTAGGATATAACACCAAAGTGCAGCAGCAGCAGCAGCAGCAGCCCAAGTATTAAAGTCACGTGCAAAAGCTCGAAACGCATGCGAGCCACGTATATGCACTGCAGCGTAAGCCTGGTATAGATGACACGCCGCCTGACTATGTACAGATAGAGAGGGGAGGAGACTGGAGAGACGAGAAGACGCCGCTACACACACCGCGTCATAAACGATGCGCCGCCACCGCCGCTGCTGCTATGCAGTCCTTTCGCTCTTCAGCTGGCTTTTGCGTACTATATACATAGCGATATAGATACGTATTACCCGAGATACAGTCGTCGCGATAAGGAGGAAGTTTCGCTTCGCGTCGTGTGCGTGTGTATTCGCGTAGACGGAATTTTCCTTCCTCGCTCGCTCGCAGTCTCGTGTATACGTAGTGCACCTGTACGCTCGTACTCATGCATACGCACGTGCGCGTCGTATTAACAGCCGCGCGATATCGGACGCGCTCGCTGCAGAAATTCCTCTATATATTGCGCGATAACGAATCGGTCCTTTCAATTGACCCCGATGCGTAAGGGGATTGAAATCGGTTGCAAATTTTATGGGGGGAGGCAAACACTGGTCTCTATGTATTTTGATGTTTAACTGTGGTGGCAATAGCAGTAAAACTCGAGAGAAAAAGTATCGACGCTAATTTTCCGCTATTGCTCCGATAATATTGAACTATAACGATTAGGACGGAGACGTTTGAACGAATTTTCTACAGGATTTGATTTTACGAAATGATCAAAATAATATTCGATGAATGTAACGAATGACAGGAATAAATTACGTACCCTACCGTGCTCGTGATGTTTCATTCGGACAAATTATGTTGTCGTATTATATGTGAGCTTACAACGTATGAATTATTATTCTGGCAATTTAAAAATGTTCGAAATAAAAATGATGCAACAATTGTGTTGATAATTCAGGTCGAAGCTTTAGCTGCGAGCTTGCTCTTGGCAAATCTAGAATTTCTACATTTCATTCACGAGATATAGTTCAATGAGGCTTGAACTAATTTGTTTTAACTTTGATTAGTCGCAAAAACTCATTTTAAGGAAAGTTACGCGACACTTGTAATACTTCAACTTTGAAATCGCAAAGATGCGTTTTTCATTACACTCTTTTCCCCAAAGATACGAATATTTAGTCAAATTTGAAAAAAATCCAAAAGTTTTTTATGGCAACGGAAAACTAGTGCAGATTCTTTCTGCATAAACTTCCTTTGGCTCCCTTACATTTTTCTTTAGGTCACGTGTTATTGAAGTATGCTAAATTGAAGTACGGCTGCACATCTTAATGTTTATTAGATGCGCGGGTTTTACCCAAGCGTATATATTCGTTCGAAATGTCGATAGATTCCGCAGCAAATTCATAATTATGATAAGCGACAAGTAGCGGGTCATAAAGTGATACGATTTAGAGTTGCTTTTTCAAATTTTCTCGATTTATTCGACAATAAAGTTACATTTTCAGAGAAAAATTACTCGAGTATGCAACGTTGCCACTTAAGCCTACGTTAAGTTTAGGTGCATTTGCCGGTTTTCTTGCCAGCGGCTTGATTGCAGAAGCCGGAACAGCAGTTGCCGCGGGATCCGCTGGCCGTGCACTTCTTGCCCTTCTTCAGGCAGGCCATGGCGCTGGGTGCGAACGACAGCATGAGCATGGCAACGACCATCAATACGAACAATCTGCAGGTCCTGAAGCTGATCATCTTGAATGAGCTGGAAGAGAAAAATCAAAAATTAGAAATATTTCGAATGTAATTGACACCTCGGGATCGGCTACTACCGATCGTTGTACTCACTTGGTGTAGACTTGGTGAGCAAGGAATACAATATCGATGGAAGCTCTGGCCTGCAGCTTTTATACTTGCACGAATTAGCAGTTTTTCCCCCCCAACGCGTACAGCTGCCGCGGGTAAGCTCGTATTTACCCATGTCTCTCTGGAGGAAATTTTTCGTTCGAGGAAAATTTGCTCTCTTTCGGGGAAAAACGAAGATCTATGTCAGTGCTACTAAATTTCATCGCGATTTATTTGAGGAAATATTCGTGCGCGCATTTTTTTTTATTGTCGACAGATAGCGAACGCGAGGCATCGATGCCTCACTCGAGCTGCTTGGGAAAACGAATGGGTTTACTTTGTTTTGTTTTTTTGTTTATTCGCGCGTCCGATGCAATTACCAGCGAATATGCGCTTTGTTGGCGTAACTTCGCTCGCTCGTTGATTCCGAGAATTAAGTACGAACTTTTTATCAGTTGGCGGTGTTTGCCTTCGTGTCAAACGAGACGCTGTTCGATTCTTTTTTTCATTGCGGCATTTGCATTACCGCTGATAAATATTTCTATTTACTATTTCGTTTGTGAAATGTTTTCTTGTAAAACAAGTACAAACTTAAAACGTGATAGTGGATTGTCATTTTTTTGGTTCAACAAAATTAAAAAGTTTTCGAACGTTTGTGAATTTTTTTTTTAATTTCAAAATAAACTAATACCAAGTCAAATTATTCATCATTTTTTCTCCAGTTTTTTTGAGCTTATAGGTACATTTAACTGTAAACATTATGAGAGAGAAATTGAATTTTTTGCCAATTGAGAACAAAGATTCACTCAATCATAGAATACCTTTGAGTTTTTTTCCCCTTTGGGTTTTGTATTCTTTATAAAAAGATATTGACCTGTTGTGAGAAAGAAAACAGAATGATCGTAAGCTATCGTGTCAGAATGAGAATGAAAACGAGTTGACTTTAGCAGAAAAAATATATTATTAAATATGAATAAAAGCCGTTACTTGAGAGCGAA
This sequence comes from Trichogramma evanescens, assembly GCA_902732785.1. NCBI lineage: Eukaryota > Metazoa > Arthropoda > Insecta > Hymenoptera > Trichogrammatidae > Trichogramma > Trichogramma evanescens. Next base: position 8,310 of record CACVKI010144547.1, read on the forward strand.
TAATTTGCTTTAATAAACAGAGAAATTCATGTTATTCTACGTTATGTATTGTTACTAAAATCGATTGCTATGATCCAAGCTTTGTTTTGATTTTGCTGTTCGCGATCACACGCAGGTTCGGTGGATCTGAACTACTTGAGTAGCCGAGTCTCAGTCGCGCGAATCATAGTGAAATGGCTGTAATCGATATGGAGAATAGAATCCTATTTATAAAAGTATTCGTATCGTTTGTCGTCTTTCTTTTGATAGGACTCATAATTTTTGGTCTTGAATATTTAGAGTAAGCATATTCTTTTACTTTAACGAACCTTTTTTTGAATCATTACGCAGTAAAATTCGTGTCAATAGAAATAAAAGGAATGTACTCGATATTCATTTCAATGAATTGATCTGTCGAAATAATTCTTTCATTTTAAATTTAATATTGCATTTATTCTTATTCATACATATAATTTATATGAAAATTGATCGCAAAACCATATCAGACTAAAAAAATTTTGTGATATTTTACTTTTCTCAGCCCTTAATCAATTTCAACTTGCGGTATCAACAGAGTGGGTTCCAAAGGCAGCGCTCAATCAGGCTGCCAGAATTTGACGGAAATCTTTGACAAGCAAAATTTAGTACAAAGTTGAGAACTCGAAAACAATGGAAAAGCTGCTTCAAGAAATTAAGGCTAAAGCGAAGGGTAGCTTCAGAAGAGTACGCGAAAGGTCTAAACGGAGCGAGTCTTGGAGCGAAAATGAATCCACTGAAAATACGAATGAGCCGGTTCAACCAATCGCGGCTAAAGAAATCCGGCCGAGCCGAGGGTATGAATCGACTGGACAAATGGACGAGCTGCTTCGAGAGATCAACACTAAAATAGTCGAAGCGAGCAGAGGGTTGGCAATAACCGAGCCTTCGCACAAAAATCGTCAAGTTAAGCTGGTTAATAAAAATTTCGGTAATTTCTATGGCGGCGGATACATCGTAAACTCCAACGGAATGGAATCGAGCGAAACAGCAGCGGAAAAAATACAGCAGCGGCGAATCATGCAAACGACAAATGCTCTCAGCTCCCTAACCGTGTGGCAATTGCGACACTGGCTCGACCACGCAAAACGCAATTCGAAAGGACCCGTCTTCGTCATGGACGCGGCCAAGGGACAGTGGACAAAGCTCGCGTCGGAGTCAGAGACGCCTACGACCGAGTATTTGGAGTCGCCCACTAAGTCGATGATGCCCGCGAATCAGCGCACGAAGCCACCGATGTCGCCGTTGGTAATTCCAACGGCGACGTTCTCTCCGTTCTTAGAGTCGAGGCGCTGAAATCGCGCCTTACGAGTGTAGCGATCTCCCGCGGCGACGAGCCAAAGACGCTCGATGATCTACGAGATCGCGATTTCTTCCTATCGACGACAATTCCTCGCGAAGCTGTCTTTTCATTTAGATTTATTTAATTTTCATGATACTATAAAAATATTAATTATAAATTATACTTTACGCAACTTTGTCAAGCACATCGATACTGTAAAAATTAACTGTTTTTTTTTTTCAAGTGAGTTAAAAATAAAACGTAACCACATGGTGATATTCACTAGAAACATCTGCATTGCTCTCTCACACATATACCATATAGCTCCTTTACTCCTCGTTGATTCACGAACTGCTCGTCATCGTAAAACACACGGAGTGTTATACATTCGTAGATGTATCGATGACGAATCAACCCGTCGTTCCATAAATTTTCAACTCGTCCACCTGAGCCGTTGAGGGTCCAGCACGCGAGCTTCTCTGACTTCCTCTCTCTCGCTTGCTCAATCCTTTGGACTTGTTTACGTTTTGATCAAATATTCATGGTATGTTTTTTTTCCGCCGAGATGACAAGTGGCAAACGTATACACAAGTTTCAAGAGAGAGAGAGAGAGAGAGCATATCCTTCTAAACATTTGAAAAATAGAGGAGAAAAAAATATCTCATAAAAGGCACGCGTTTTATTTATAACTGTAAAAGGGAGAGTAGCAGCAGCAGCAGCAGCAGAAGAGCGAAATATCGCGTGTCTCTCTCTCTCTCTCGGCCAACCCCACGGGAATGGGATGTCTGAAACCGACTGACTGCATGTTATACGTGTACGTACGTACGCATAGCACATATATATATACACACACATACACACGCGGACGACGTGGAGCAAGAGGAAAGAGCCTCCATTTTTAATAATCCCTTACACACGGCTCTAGGAGGAAGAGCAGTACCTGGCAAGGATGAAAAGCGAGTCGAAGGATGTTTGCTGCCTCTCGCGTCTTGGGAAAATATCTCATGCTGCAAAGTCTAACTTATAAAAAAAAAGAGAGAGAAGAAGAAGCAAAAAAGAAGTAGTTCAGGTGCGAAGTACACTGACTCTCGGAGAAAAAAAAAAAGAAGCAAAATTGCAAAAAAAAAATTTGCGAGAAATACATCTTCTTCCGATATTCAGCATGAATAATTGAAGCAAAGAAAAAAAAGGAAAACCTGACGTTTATATGCACACACACACACGGGATACCTACGTATGCACGTTATAAGCGCGCGCAGTTATGTATTGCCCAAAACTTACTTCACCGACGCTCGCGCGCGCCTACCCAGATACGATATATGCATTACGAGTTAATTACAAAGTTGCGTGCGTGTGCGCGGGTGTATGCAGTACGTACCACCTATATTAGTTAAAGGGGCGCGAGAGATGCAACAGCGGGAATGATGATCACCCAAACTTACTGTATGCAGTACTATGTATATACTACCTGCGGTATATATACAGGTCGAGCTTTAGTTTCGCAGGTAACGAACAGAAGGCTTACACGCCGTATTATTATAAAGACCTTAATGCACTTGCATAAAATAATCACCTCGCATCTCCCCAACCACACACACACACACACACCCTCCTGGGACTCTCGGGCTGCGTATATAAATGCGCGGCACACGGACACGTACAGCATTTAACGTTCTCGCCGTAGATGTATAGTAGTGTACACGTCCGGGCAGAGATTAAATTGAACATCAAAAGTATTATTAAAATCCAGATAGCCGAGCTTTCTCTGCCCTCGTTTTGTTTAGCCGGGGCCTCGGGATTGTATAAAAAATTAAGAAAATCTCGCTTCGGAGCTCTGCTGCTGCTGCTGCTGCTGCTGCTGTTGTTGTTGTACATACATCTCGAGCGCGTATACGTGTGGCATACAGAATTTTCTCGTGACTGGCAGAATTCACATCGCTATTATACCGACTGCCTGGTTATTTTTTTCGTTTCTATAACGCACGAGAGGATATCCATAACTAACCCATCTCGAATGCGTTTTGAGATTTAATTTCATCTGCCTTGAAAAAAAAAATTGTTATTCTCTGCGCGGCGCGCACCGCAAAAATATCATAACAAGAAAACTTGGCGGAAAAATCAAGCTCTACGCGAGCGATACAGGCGTACGGTATAGTTGCCATTGTGCCGCAGGCTTCAATCAGAAATTGCGTCCCTCTCTCTTTCTCTCTTTTCGATTTCAGATTGTTTAAAGGCGAAACTGCAGTCGGTCTCGAGGTAATTTTTTGGTTTATTTAATTTCGTTTACCGTACCGTATATATACCAATCGTGTATAACGAATTTCGCTCCCGACGCCCATGTCAATACGGTTTTTATCGATATTCTACCACATCCACGAATTAAATACATATATCGAGAGGAAAAAAGGATGTATCAGTCGGGATCGCGTATAAAAGGCCGTCGAATCAACTTTGTCTCCCGAGCGAGCGCAAGACTTTTTCATACGTGCAGCTGACATGCACATACAAGTGCAATACAAGTTCGGTAACTATACGCTACGACAAAACTCAGTCTCTCGCGCTTAACTTTTGGCGCGAGATTTACTTTATAATCAGCGGAGGAGTAAAATGCGATATAATATGTAAGCTTGAGAAAAGATACGCGTGGGCGACAAACTTGAGCAGAAAATTACGCCTATCTTCGCGGAGAAAAATATAACGACGTAATCGTCTTGACGTAAAATTTTGAATGAAAAATGACGATAAGTTCGTGAGCTTTTGACGCTCGCAGCCCTCGAACCAACTGAAATTATGAATGAAATCCATTTACGATGAGTGACGCAAATTTTTGTAACTTCTTAATGATTTGTTGTTATTGGGTTGTAATGTCATTTTAGTTTCTCAATACGAAAGACTGACGATCAGCATGTCTATATAGAGAACTGCGATCGTTCTGTTGTTTACGTCGTGTATGGTATGCGTAACCTTCGTGTTTGCCCGGCGCGCAGTTAGTGTTTTGCCGTGCATTCAGCTGCGAAAGAGGATTGTGTTCGAAGCTGATAGATCGAGCACGAGCTGGCGCTCTCCGCATAGACACAGTTTTTCGACGCATAGCGAGCACAACACAGCAGTCTTCGCCAGTCTTTCGGTGTGTAGTTAGCTCGATATGCAAAATCATCACAGAAATTTTACACGTTAATGGAATTTAAATTGATGAAAATGGAATCCAGTGATACACTTAATTTTCCTGTCAGGTATTTTCATTTTGGGAGAGTGAAATTGTGAAAATATTATAACCTAATACTTAAACTATTATTTACTGAATTTATTTTAGAGTAAAAGAAGAACCTACTGATAGGTGGATTAGGGAAAATGATTGTGGAACTATTGACGGGAAACCCGATCTTAAAAACCTCCAACTTTTACTATTTCCACGAGAAAATTGTGTAAGTATTGATAATTATGTATAGCTAACATTATCGTTATTTTTTTTATTAAAATTCTCACATTTTTCCAATTTCTATTCAACAGACCCATACCCTTCGAAAATGTGACATTAAACTTGGAAGAGAACTTGATGACGAAGTGGAAATAGTTGTTGGATGTGAAGATGTCAAGCCCAATATTAATTCATTAGAAGTTAAAAAAATTGACGATGATTCTGAAAACGTGATTAAAGTAGAACTCGTGAGTGAAACGAAACAAGAATTTATTGATGACGCTGCAAAGGAATCAAATCTGAATTTTGATTGTGAATTTGTCGAACAAAATAAAAAAAGGAGAATTACAAAAAAATTTAACAACGAAATCAGACTCAAAACACACATCGGTTCGATTCATGATAATAAAACTCATCTGTGTAAAATATGCGGGAAGAAATATACAGCTAAGAGTAGTCTGAAAAAGCATATCATAACTCACACTGATCCGAAGCATCCTAAAATTATCCATAAATGTGATATATGTGTCAAGATATTTCCATTGAAAGGTAATCTCAAAAAACACATCAATTCAGCGCATAATGGTGTCACCCATGCATGTGAAATATGTGGAAAAAAATTATCAAGTAAGAGTAATCTCAAAATCCACATTAATTCGGCCTATAATGGTATTACGCATACATGCGATGTATGCGGAAAGAAATTTTCACAGAGAAGTTATCTGAAAACTCACACTGATTCGATGCACAATAATGTCACATATACATGTAATATTTGCGGCAAGACATTTTCACTAAAAGGAAATCTCAAAATTCATATCAATTGTGTGCATAACAAAATCACTCATGCATGCGATATATGCGAAAAGAAGTTCTCAGATAAAAGTAATCTTTACAAACATATAAATTCAACGCACCTTGGTATCAGATATGCATGTAGCATTTGCGGAAAGTCATTTTCACAAAATATTAATCTGAGAAAACACATCGATTTAGCGCACAATGGTGTAAAATTTGCATGTGATACATGCGGCAAGACATTTTCATTTAAAAGTGATCTCAAAGTCCACATTGATGCGGTGCACAATGGTGTCAAATATGCATGTGATACATGCGGAAAGAAATTTTCACAGAGAAGTTATCTGAAAACTCACACTGATTCGATGCATCATAAAATAACTCAAGAATGCGATACATGCCAAAAGTCGTTCACAACTAAAAGTTATCTCAAAATCGAGTCATGTTCACATTTTGGAATGATAAATATTAGGAATTATAAATATTCGGAATGTGTAAAATTCGGAATGTTTAAAAATCGGAATATTGAAAACGGAACATGAGAAATTCG